>MU224874.1:1755086-1774866 GCA_018584345.1 Thuja plicata | reverse complement strand
TGTGTCATTACCAAATTTAACATATCCACCTTTGCATTGATCTAATGTTTCAAATTTGTCCTTATCACCAGTCATGTGATGTGAACAACCACTATCAATAATCCAATGATCACCTTTACTCATATAATAAATTAGTACAATTTTCTCATCATCATCATAATCATCTTTCATTGCAACATACACTACTTCTATATCATTTTCATTAGATTTGTCAAATTCACTTTCAGAAGATTCTACAGCTATATAGCAGGATTTCTTACCTTTGTCTTTGTAGTCCTTATACTTTTTGTAGTCTTAGTCATCCTTTCTGTCTTTATACTTTTTGTCCCTTCTTTCATCCTTCTCATTCTTGTCAGGGCATCTAGCAGCAATATGACTAACTTTGTTACAAGAAAAACAAATAACAGGAAGTTTACCTTTGAATTTTCCTTTTCCTCTTGCTATTCTTCTTGCCATAAGTGCCTCAAGCTATTCAAGATCATCATCTGAGGTGTCCTTGTCACTGTCCACACATTTCTTTCTTTTCTTAGATTTGCTAATGACCAACTGTGACTTGAATGCAGTTTCAATAGCTTGTGGAGTATAGTTGTCAAAATTTGACATCTCAAATGTAGTAAGTCTGCCTACCAGACTTTCTAGAGTTAAATTATTATTAGGAGTACATCTTAGTTCTTGAATTGCAGATACTCTAATAGCATAAATAGGAAGAAGTGTTCTCAGTACCTTGCTCATGATAGTATCATCATCAATGAATCCCTTAGCTCCTCTAATAGCATAGTATTGCACTATATTTTCTCCTTCTTGCATTTTTAAATCATCAAACTTACCTCTCAAGCTTTCATATTTGGCTCTCAGTACATTTGTATCACCTCCATAGATAGTTGTAAGGGCATCCCACATCTTCTTTGCGCTTGTACAATCTTTGATGTCCTAAATTTCATGATAGTTCAGAGATGATGCAAGCTCCAGCATTGCTTGATTATGTTCATGCTTCTCTCTTAGTTCTGCAGCATTTAGAGTTCCAGTAGGAGCTACATATTCTATTTCAATATGTCATTTAGCAGAATCACCAATACCAGCCAGATGAATTTTCATCAAACTTTTCCATGCAGAAAAGTTTTCCTTGTTGATCTTTGGTCCATCCCTTTTATACATCTTGATCTTTATCTCCAAGTACCTTCAAAATTTTCAAGAGAACACAGCTCTAATACCAATTGTTAATATGAATTCAAAATAACTGAGAGGGGAGGTGAATCAATTATCCTCTACTCTAGATGTGCCCATATAAAACTTTAAATCAACTTCAAGAACTTAGATATGCTCGGCAGCAATAAACAATAAAAGTGTGCAGTTTACTGTACTAATGAAATAAGCTTGCAGAAACTTAACTGTAAAACACAACATTAAAATTCACACATTTTGACACCATGATTTAACATGGAAACCCAATATGGGAAAAACCACCAGTAACATGCTACCAAAATTTTACTCTTCTAAAGTAATGCCCTGTGAGGAGCCAACCCTATTAAAGGTTACAAAACACACTGTCAAATGTGACCTGGTTAAAGATTTAATCACCATGTTAGGAGTGGCCTTGTTAGAGGACTTAGAACATTCCAATATGAATGTCACCTTGTTAAAAGGATTTATACAATGACTGTTAGGTCAACCTGGTTAAAGGATTTGAACTGATATAATGGTTAGAAAGTAATCAGTAGGTGTGATCTGATTCATACAACTTACTTTGAAAATCCAGATCCAGTTTCATCTCTAATGCTAATTCACTGAGTGGCCTCCATTCTCATCTCAAACTTCAGATCTGCTTGGAAATCCATCAAGCAATCTCTCTTTTCTTCTCTGTTCAGCCTTCTCTTCGTAGGTCTTGCCAATCAGTAAATTAACCATGCAAATATTTGCATTCCACTTTGGTATCTTAATAATAACCATAGTAGGTTATATTATACCTCTTCATCTAGGTCAAATAAATATTTTACTACTTAATCAAGATCGTAGATCTTAGGTTAGGTTAGATCCAACGAATATTTTCATTTTTACATTTAATTTACTTCTCCAATATAGTCATTAATTAACCATTGAATCCATGCACTAATAATGGTTTCTCATGCATTAAATGAATATGGACCAATCTTAATTAATAATTCATATCCCAATAATATCAATTATGTCGGCCATAGATCTCAAATCTCATCAATAAACAAAATACTGATGCTCGACATTTCACTGTCTCCCACGGCATTTCACTGGTGCTTGGCATCACCTTTTGCTTTGCTTGGCATCAACTTTGCTTTTCTCAGCATTGACCTTCCAATGAACTGTCAGTGCTAGATAAACAATGTATCACTTTGCCAAAGTGTCAGATGATCAAGTACCCTGGCTTGAAGTTTGTTAGAATTGTCTGCATCCCATGGTCCCATATTCAGCACAAAGTCAGTCCACCATGACCATTCTACAATAAAAATACCCACTCTATCCATACTGGGGAACCCAATTTCATGATCCATTAAGCATTGAAAAAATCCCTAAAAACTTGTAAAAAATTCTAAAAAAAATGCAAAAAATTTGAAAAATGTCCTGAAAAAATCTCTAAAAGTCAGAAAATCTTTTACAAAGTTCAAAAATAATCAAAAAAATTAAAAATATTAATCTAGAGTGACCATGTATGGGGTGTCTATGATAAGGGCCTTCACTTATGTGATACGTCGCACATACCTCAACTCCAAACATACGGACCCTATGGTTGACCAAAAATATTTGTAAAAAAAAATCCTTTAAAAAGTGGTCTTTGGGCAACCAAAAAAATATCATAAAATTGAGAAAATCTACAATAAATCTCCTTTGGATATCAATTCAGTTCTTTTGCATTTTGAAACAAGTATTATCTCTCAACAGAGTCTCATAGCACAGTCTTTTGTCAAGACAATCATGTTACTTTATACAAGGAAGGGAACACTCAAAACCAGACTGAGCAGTGTTATATAGAGTACCCTATACTTCATCTGATAACATTGACAAAATGTCAAAAATCAATGTCCAAACTACTACAAAAACACAGACACATAAATTAGTATGGCTTCTTACTTGTTGAGTCTAGTTAGTCTTATTATGTCTTGGTTTTTGCAAGTCATGCTCCTATGCATCTCCATGATTCCACCTAAGTGATTAGAGATGTCATGATGGTTCATGACTTATATTTTCTTGTTTTTTGTCTGTGGGATGTTGACTGAGAAATCTTAAAAGACCATTTTAGGTGTTTGTGGTAAGAGCCTTCACAACCACATGCGATATCTAATTGCAGGGCTTGCAATAGATAAATCAGTTGTGATACACCACACATACCTTGACTCTTAACGCCCAACCTAGATCTATCAACCCACATTCCTTGTCTATTCAAAGTACTTGTTAGAATGCAAAAGGATAGTCGTACCTAGATCTTTAATATCTAGTTATGATGGTATTCAATTTTTCTATAGTAAAAGTGGCTCAATGATGAAAGATATTTCTCAATTCAGTTGGAATTCAAATATGGTTATTAAAACTAGAAGCTCTTTGTTTACTATAATCTAAGTGTTTCAAAGAAGGATTCATCCTCATTCGCTCCCCTCATAAATTTTTATCAATCAATTCTAACATTCTACTGGCCAATCTTATATAGGATATGTCATTCCTAAAATTAGATATTGTCACTAGTCTTATACAGGATGTCTTTCCTGAAACCATACATCATTATATGTCTTATACATGATGTATCTTTCTTGAAACCAAATGTTGTCGCTTGTCTTATACAGGATATTTCTTTCTTAAAACCAAATATTGTCACTAGTCTTATACAGGATGGATCCTTCCTAGAACCAAACATGATTTCTTATCAACAATAACTATGACCAATGATGATCGAACAATTATCATGACCTACCAACATTCTTCACTTCTTACTAATTATTTTTTTCTTGCATCATTTCATCTAACATTCATCATCTTCTTTCAAGAGATTACTCATGCCTTTCTTGCATAAATAATCTCTCGAGAGGGCATCATCTACCTTGTTGTCACCTTTTTCCCACTGGGGCATTATTTTTTATCAAATTATTCTTTCAAATAACTCCTAAAATGCATTGTATCAAAGAGGGGCAAAATGTAGACACCTAAAATTGGCCTATTGCTCTAATGCAATGACATTACTACAATTCCTCTTTAATTTATTTAATAATCTTTATTATTTAATAAATTGTGTCTTTCTACCATATTCTAAGATCAAAATCATCATTTCCCTTTAATTTCATAATTATGTAATTTTAATTAATTACTTTAATTATTCAATGTCTAATCAATATTCCATCACCTATTTATCTACAAAATAATTGAATAATTAAAATTATTTAATCAATCATTCCTTGTCTCTTTACAATTAATTAAATAATCAAATTTAATTAATGTTTCCCCTTCACTAATGATTACATTTATGTAATAATTAAATCAAATTCAATCTCATAATTAAATAAATAATATTTATTTAATTAAACTAATTATTCCCCTCTCATGATTAAATAATTGATATTTATTTAATTAAAATAATTATTCCCCTCCCATGATTAAATAAATTATATTTAATTAATTAAACTAATAATTCCTCTCTCATGATTAAATAAATTATACTTATTTCATTAAACTAATAAATTCTCTCATAAATAAATAAGTAATTATTTATTTACAAAATATCCCCACGTGTGCAAATAAATAAATTATTATTTATTTAAATCATAATTATCCTCCTAAATTTCTAACTCACACTCACTCTGAGTTAGCTTCTCAATCACAACTCTTTCCTCCATAATTCTCTCTCCTAACTATTCAATCCACATTGTTAATTCCTCCCCCAATAATCAGTTAAGTCTCTAGTCAATTCAGTCTTCTAATCCATGCAATCAGTTAACTCATCCATATCATTTGTTAACTCACCAGTCCATTCAATTCATCTCTCCAATATATTTGTTGGCAGGTCAATCAATCCCCTAATCATGGCAGTCAAGCAAAGTTGAACTCCTACTCACTCTGAGTTCAAATCCTCAATCACAGTCAATCAGTCCTTCAATCATGGGTTCTTGGTTGAAACCCCTAAAATATTATAAATAGAGAACCAAACCTTTGATTTTGGTAACCACAATTGCTTTAATTCTTATGTTGGCATAATCTTGAGCTCAATTCTGAGAGCCCAAATTACATAAAGAAGGTGAACAACAAGGAAGTACTGCATGGTTTGCATATTCTTTTTGTTTGAAATGATTTCATATTATTAATTGCTTATGCTTTCTATTTATCTTTCTTTATTTCTTGAGTATTGGGAATACTAATTGCTTTAACAATCTCTTTGTGGTTGAGAATTCAATGTTATTGCAGGATTCTATTATACCTGATTACAATTACAATGGTATATTTATTAAATTAATAGTTTGACTAATTATTTTTGTAGACATCTAAAAATAAATAATAATATATTTTACAAAAAAGAGTCAACAAACACTTATTTGCTGGTGAAATTGAATAGTTGACCGCTCTCTCCATCAAAACAAATAGAAATAAAAACAAACAACGACTATAATATTTTCATCCACCCAAAACATTTGATAATTAAAACTTTTCAAGAAAAAAATCAAATCCTCGTGTATGCTAGCTATACCACTGCAAAACCAATACTTGCAAGAGCATAAACTCCTAAAAACTCCCATAATGTGTATTTCTCTTCCATATATTGGCGGTTATAAAGCCCTCGATTTACACAAAATTGTCATTTTTTTAGGCCACTCAGAGATTGGTGACATAGAAACTCTTGGATTTCAGATCTCTACTGGGTAGTAAATAGAATTAGAAACTAGACATATAAAGGAACACTCATTTAACTTCATATCGCTACTAGTAAATGATTTTAATTTTGTCAAATTTGTTGGCCAAATGATGTTGTTCAATGCAAAATTGTAAGCTTGTTCCACAATGTGTTTGTTGAATTTGATTTATCTGACGAAGTTTTTGGTTCCATCTTCAACTCAGTTTATTTTAGGTAGGTTCTTGAGCCTTTTTCACCCCACTTGAAACATTTGTTAATTGAAATAGAATATTTTAATTTGTTTCAGGTGGCTTCTTAAGCCTTTTTCACCCCACATGAAATATTTGTTAATTGAAATATAATATTTTAGTTTTTGTGGACTTCGAATTTGTAGTGATGGAATGAAGAAGTTTGAATTAATTTGTGATTGTTGAGCTAGTGTCTATTTTGGGTTAGTTCGATTTGGCATCAATTTTTTTTGGGTATTTAAATTTTTGCTCCAAGTGTTGGATTTTCCCAGAAAAAAATGATGAATATCAAATAATTTTGTTGGATTTTTTTTGGGTTTCTTTTGTTGTTATTACCTTTTTGGGTTTATCTTTTTTCTATTATATTTGTTTTGGGTTATTTTGTATTCTTTGATCTTTTTTTGGATTGTCTTAATTTTTCTTGGACTTATTGAGGGTGATTTATATTTCCTTAATATTAGATACATAGCAAAAATGGCATGAATAGATATTTTTTCAAGAACCTTTATTTATGTTCCATTTAGATGTTCTATGTTTAATTTTTGGGTAATTATATCAATGATAAGATAGATTTTGTTTTGCAAGTTGTTCCCTTAGGGAAAATTTTTGCCCTTGTTTATGGCATCCACCAAATTGGATGATTTATTACTGAGTTTTACAAATGAACTTACTTTTATGAGTATTTGTATTGCAATCTTCCAACAAAATTGTGAATTTTTGTTTATGCCTTTGAATTCAAATTTTTTTTTGTCTTTGTACATCTATAACTATAAGAATCATGTATTTTACAACTTACTTAAATACAAATAACACCTTTCACTATTTGATATTCACTTTTACGTAACACAATTCTTATAGTTTTTGACATATTGTATCTATGCGCTAACAACATCAATCCACCAGATCTTTAATTATGTGGATTTTGATAGGTAGTTTGGATATTAAAACTTGAGAGAACTGAATTAGTAATTTTCTCCCATTTTTAGAATCACGGAAGTAGAGTTGAATGTAACCATATATGTTTGAATGGGTGAAAATAGAGGCAAATAGACTTCAAGAGTGGTGAATGATCCAAGGAGATAATAAAATGTTGAAAAGGTGAATGCAAGGGAAAAGAGACAAATGTGTCATGTTTAGAGGTGAACCCGTCAATTAGAAAGTGTAACTTTGAAATACTAAATGTGCCCTATATAAGGCGATTATGTGAAGAGTGGTAGGGGATAATATAGGTAAAAATAGAAGAAAATATGAAATGTTTGGAAAGTGGTTGATATTGTGTTGGCTTGTGCAGTAGATACTACACTCTATGAGGATGTAGAAGAGATGGTTGGCCATTTTAAAATTGTCAAAAAAAATTTAGGACACTAATTAGATACACATAGATGCATACACAGATACTTGTGATCAAGGGACATGTTTCCTTATTGACCTCACTATTTGGGTGATGGAGGAGCAAGGTTATAACTTTTTATACCATCCTAAAAATTAAGCACCCTTATTAGGTGATCATTTTTAGCCCCATTTTAGTTTTTATGGGTTCCTACGTTGATTTTACATCCTTCTAGCACTTATGCATCCTTCAAATCGATATTATTTGTTCAAAACTCAAGATTGACTCTAAGTTATATGCATGATTTCTCATTTTTCATCCAATCACATAATTCAACTTTCACCTAGGACCTATGCATTCATTTTTGGATTTTGGGATTGGTCCCGATATCCTGGCAGGCTGTGATTTTAACCACAACTTCTTAGCTCACTCCTCGACATCCTCAGAGATGTTTAAGAAATTTTACTTGGACTAGGTCGACTTGGTCGACCTTGCCCTCGACTAGGTCGGCCAAGTCAACCTTGTCCTGGGTTTTTGAGCTTAAAAGTGGCCCAGATCCTGATGGTGGCATTCTCTTCCAAGGTTTGAAATTACAGTTGGTCTGGATGAAATCTGAGCATAAAAATGCGTATAAAATACATACACTCTTCTCATTTTCATATCATCCATTGTTGTTCAATCTATCCACATCTATAAGTAATTTATTATCATCCATTGTGAATTCAAGAGATCCAAGTGCAAGAAAGCATCCATTAGTGAAGGCATCCATCATTAAGCATTCAAGTCAATCAAGCATTCAAGTGCAAGGAAGATACTAAGAGCCATAAAGCATTTCAAATCTTCATTCCATAATGCATTCAATGAAATTCCTTCCATATATCTATCTTCTTGTCCCCATTTGAGCTCAAGCAAAGGATTTTTCAATCAAGGAAGGATATCTACATTCATTTATCGAGTCTTATTCTCTTTCTCCCTCAATCCAACATTGTGGAAAATTACAACATCTATCATTCAAGGGTTTTGTTTCATGATTTCCTATTGGTTCTTTGTGGAGTCCAAGCTATTGAATCAAAACTTGTGGTCACCTCCAATGAGGCATTGCATTCATTAAAACATAAGGTGATTTGTGTTTCAAATTTATATTCCTTTACATATTTCCTTATACAATTTCAATTTAATTTCAAGGTTCATTCCTAAACATGGTTTTTACCAAATCAAACCCATTTCCATAACATTTTTCCCCTTATTTTCTATGTGCATGAATATTTTTAGGAGTTGCATAGCCATATTTGGGAATTTTAGAACCTTTTGTAGAACTTCAGAAATTTTCATCAGATTTGGACCTAAAAGGACTAGGTTGACTTTCACGACCTTGTCTGGGATGAGGTCGACTTTCATGACCTTATCCTCCACTTTTTGGATGAAATTTTCATTGTGCAAAGTAGAGACATCAGAGTCCCAAATCTAGAGTTACACCTGATTTTGATATCCCAACGATAGTCAAATTCAGATCTTAAGGTCATTTTTCCTCTTCTAACTTAAAGGTGAGTTCATTCCTCCTATTTTCCTCTTACAATTAATTCATGTATTAGACTTACCATAATTTACATATCACATCATTTTCTATAAGAATACAAATACCCCCCTTTTTATAAATATTCCATTAGCACCCTTCATCTCTTGGTTGTGCTAATTGAATTGGTTTAAGTGTGGGTTTGTATTCTAATGAATAGTATGATTTAGTGAGTGGTCTATATCCAAGTATTTCTCACTATTTTATATTATACATTTTGGTGAACTTGAATCCTTACATCTCCTTTCTGATTTTGGTGTTGGATCATCTTTGAATGCATTTAGATACATCTAGATCTACTTGGTGTGCATTCATTCCATGACTTTTTGTTACCTTTCATTGATTTATATGCACTTTTTCATTTCTTCTCATGTTTCCAAAATTATTTTGGACATTATCCTAAAACCATTCCATCAATTTTGAGATAAAACAACATCCTCCTATTAACTCGACTTTACATTATGTTACCAACAAAAAGAATCAATTCCATGTATGTGATGTTGCTTTGTCTTCTCTTATATCACCTTATAAGGATATATTAGAGTGATAAGATGATGTAAACCTTTCTCTCAATGATCTTCCTTTTAGGGATGAGAGTTGAGGATTGAGGTTAACTCTTATCCTAATCATGCCTTATCTATGATGATACTTTGGTTAAGGATGATGCTACTTCACCTTCTACTTCTTTCAATTACTCCCCCTTTAAGGATCAAGCTCTACTGAGTCATAATTATCCCTCTCTTAAATTGTGATTCATTCATAAAGATGTTACTACCCTTGATGATTCTTCTATTTGGGATGAGCCCTTGGATAATGACATTGAT
Organism: Thuja plicata; assembly: GCA_018584345.1. Classification (NCBI taxonomy): domain Eukaryota; kingdom Viridiplantae; phylum Streptophyta; class Pinopsida; order Cupressales; family Cupressaceae; genus Thuja; species Thuja plicata. The sequence continues at coordinate 1,765,052 of MU224874.1, read as the reverse complement.
TATTCTCTTTCTCACAAAAACATTTTCATAAAAGAAGATTATATAATGGTTGACACTTCTTCTTCATCATCTAAATATGATGCATTCATGTTTGATGTTTCTCCTTCTCCTAAGGCATCTCCTGCATACGAGGATATTTTAGAGTAAGAGGAGGACATTATAAATGGTTCTCTTAATATAACCTTACCTTCATTTGACACACCTTCTAGAGATGAAGCATTAAAGGAAGTCCCTAATCCCTATTATAAGGACTTCTTGGAAGAATATGATAATATCATTATTAATTTCCTTAATGCTCTTCCTTATGGCGATAAACCTATGAATAATTAAGATCTTGATCAAGTCAATGTTTTGAGTAATGAAAAACCAAAGTTCATTGCTCATGCTCAACCTACGGTAGCCAACAAGCTTGTGATAACTAACAACGGGTGCACTCAATAAAATTTATTCCAAAAACCTAACAAAATTGTGGCTACTTTTACGGGTTATCCTCAAAATTGTTTTCCAACTTTCACTACTCATGTGATTATGGCAAAAGGATATAATCAACAAAGTTCTTTTCAAACTCTGAATAAGGCAAATATAATTGTGAAATGAAAATATAGGAGTCCTTTGGAGTTTATTAAGGATTATCATGTGGTGGATCATACCTATCACACAAGAAAAAAGCCTCAACCTACTAATCTAATTGTTCCTACCTCTATCCTTTCTTCTCAACTCATTATTCCTCCAGCACCACATTTATCTCCCAATCTTGGAGAGGAGTATGATTTAATAGAATAATTATGCGCTACTCCTACCAAGATTTCTCTTAGGGAACTTCTTCAAAATTCTCCTACATATCATGAAGCCTTGAAAAATATTTAACCACTCTTCCAACTCCCCTACCTAATCAAGACAACATCAATTCCTTTTTGGAATGTATACATGCTACTCCTATCCTGACTCAAATTTTCTTTACTCAAGATGATTTACCTTCTAAAGAAGTTCAAGATCAACATGATTCTCTTATGGTAGTTGTCATTAGAAATGGTAATCTCATTTGTAGGACCTTAATTGATAATGGGTCTATATTAAATATTGTAGTATGGACATGTTGAAAGAGATCAAAGCTGATATTCAACTATTAAACCTGATTTCATTCCTGTTCATGACTTTGGCAATGGTGCTAAGAAAATATTGGGCATTATCATCTTAACTATCAAGGTAGGTCCAATTATTATAAACACTCTCATTCATGTGATGCATGGACCTCTTAATTATAATTTTCTTTTGGAACAACCTTGGTTACATGCTATACATGTTGTTCCTTCAACTCTTCATCAAAAAGTCATTTTTATCTACAACAATCTGATGTACACACTTCTTGCAGATGATAGACTAAATAGTTGTTTGCATACTGAATCAAACAATAAACCTGTGTCTATTTAAGATAAACAAGATAAAGAATAGGATGAACCTTCTTCTACTAGTGTCATTTTTCATGATGATTAGGTATCCCTAGTTTTAACACCAACTTTTGTTGGAGAGTATAAAGTCCTAGCATTTGAAACTAAACATTATGAACCTGACAACAAATATAAAACAACAATTCCTCTTTCTGATGAGCTTAGTAAAACTTCATCGATGCTTTCACTCCTAATAAATCTTTAGAAACTATCAAACTTGATTGTTATGACATAGTGACTTACGAGGCTCCATTAACTCTTTGTGACATGGCTTCTCATTATGGCCCTAATTACCATTTTATTAGAGAAACATGGATTCCATGGGAATAAATGTGGAAAACATGAACAAGGAATTCAAGTGCCCTTAGAAAATGAGGGGCTTGAATATTCTTATGGATTAGGATTTAATCCTTATAAGAAGCCACAAATAGTACTCTCAATTTTAACACTATTGTGAATCCTCATCTCATGGATTTTGACCAAAAACCTTCTTTTGATACATTTAGTGATGATAATACTTTACTTCATAATGAATATGAATCTAATGTGTCATTGATTCAACATGATCCTAAAAATAATTAAAAATGCAATCCCATATATGGTCTAGGATGTGCACAACAAAGCATTGAGAATAGTAAGAAATCTATTGAAGCATTTTGTTTCAAGTCTCCTTCTTTCTCTATATCCTCTCCTTTACCATCTAATACTTCTTCTATGTCTAATTTTAATAAATAAATCATTTTCGATAACCTTCTTCATGTTAAGGTGATTACTAGGCCTAAACAAAAAAGAAGCGCATTCAAAATCTTATGAATCTTCCTTTCTGCATGTATCACAGATATCATGACCACTCTAATAATGAATTTCAAGCCTTACATTAGAAAATTTAACAACTTATTGATAATGGAATTATTCACATATCATGTCAAAATGAGTTATTTTTCAACCCTAATTTCTTTGAATAACATCTAAGTCCCTATCATGTTTCTCCACACTATGTAACATTGTTAGCCTATCACTTGGGGGCTCATTGTCATGCATGTCATGATCATACTTTATGAGTAGCATAATAGGTCTTGTTTCTCCTAAACCTTATCTCTATACTTGGGGCGCAAGGGTATTATATCAACCTCTCTCATCATCCCCAAGGATCCACTTTTCTCTTGGTTAGGTGACATTTGTTTGTCATGTGACATCCAATCTTACATATAAATCCTTGGAACCAACACAAAAATGTTGGTTTACATTAGGTATATGCATCCTTGAATATAAAAAATTTCATTGTTCACACTTGGGTTTCCATGGTAAATAGATCCTTACATTGGAGACTAAAAGTGTGTCATCCTTCCTCAAAGAATCTCTTTACCTAGCAATAGGGAAGGGGCCAATTCTTCCTTCTTATTCATAATCTCTTTACAAAATCCCTCAAAAGGATCCCTTTTACACTTATTGCATGGTATCTCTTTTCATTTGTCCCTTCCTTGACCTCATAGGAGTTGTGACCTCTTTGACTCAGACTGGGTGTGTTAGCACTATTCAAAACTATTCAAAAAAATTCATGGTTCTGGGTTTTATTTCTGGTTTCTGCAAATTATTTTAGGTCTCTAGCCTAAAGCCCTAAGTCTTCTCTGCAAAAAATCTTGCTAAACCCTAAACCCTCATGAGATTTTATAAAATGAAGTTATTTTTATGTAACTTAAGTTGCTTAAGTCATGTCTTTAGGTTGTCATCAGACGAGGCCATTCTTATGTTTATCTTATAGCCCAACGCTTTAATTATTTTATCCTAAGTCTAAATGCCCCGCGGGCCTTTCAAATATTATATCATGTGTCGTGCAACTCAATCTTGTTCCAACAGTTGGCTTAGTGACTTAAAGAAAAAAAGTAGTCTATCTATCAATCAAGACATCAAGCCATCGTGACATCTATCATCCGAATGACATCATGGGTCCCCGATAAAGAAAGGCAGTAAAGACACAGCAGGTTTGAGAAGATCTGACAGTTGGCTTAATGAATTGAAGTTGAGATGAACGAGATCTATCAATTAAGCCATTAAGCCTGTAGAAAACATGTCTCAGTGGATCTGACTGAGGTCAAAAGAGAAAATTTAAAGGGCAGCAAATTGTAGAATATCTAATGGTCGGCTTAAAGGCTTAGTGATGAGATGCGCATGATCTAACCTTTAAGCCATTAAGCCTGAATGACACGTGGCACATGGCAGGCCCAGCACGGCAGTGAAGAGGAGATTAAAGTGATGCAAATTGAAGTTGATCTGATGGTCGGCTTAAAGACCTAAAGTAGAGATGTAGTCAATCTAGTGTTTAATCCATTACAACATGTCACCGCGTGTCCAAAATGATGGTATGTTTTCAATAAACCAGAGCTTTAATGGCGGAAATATCTCAGTGCAAAGGGTTTTACTTCTTCACTTTGCGCCAGAAGGATATAGATGGATGAGGACATTATTTTTTGCATTAAGTGGTCTTTGTGCAATTTAGAAGCTCAGAAATAGTCGAGACAGTCATGGATCTTTCATTGGTCTGCAAATGGCTTAGGCAATTTATCCCACATTCGTGGTGTTGCAGAAAGACTTTAATATTTTTATATTAGAACACTCAATAGTTATGTTCCTAAAAGGCACGTGCCTTTTGGAAGGAAACCCAGTGGTTGAGGGCTAACGTGGTGGCCATTCGATGGAAAGTGGACCAATTTTGCGGGCCCATGTAGCAGTGACATGGCAGAGGTGACACATGGTAGCTTGTTGTACAGTCGCAATGGTCGGGAAGGATCAAAGGAAATGCCCATGAGTATGTGATGTGATGACATGTGGAGGTATGGAATAGCTAGGCAGAGAGGTGGTCTAGTGCATGAGTGTGCGACTGGCGGTGATCACCTAGTCGCAGTGGTTAGAGCCGGAGATATGAAACATTCGTGAGTGTGCGACTGATGGTTAGTGGTCAGTATCGTGCACTCGTGCTAGTTTGTGGCGATCATGAAGATGAGTTGTAAGCTTGTGACTCACTGATGCATGTCTTACCTAGGGCTAGAGGAAAAGGCAAAAGGTCTGCAGTTGTCACTCACTCACAAGGAAAATAAAGGATTCTTAACAAAGGTTGTGAGTGCGCGATAACATGGCATGTGTCTGATTATGGTCGTTTTACTCGGGTAACTTAAAATTGATCAATGAATGTGTTTTAAAGGAGGAACAAACCATGATCTCAGCCATTGATAAGATTTTCATGCCAGAGGGTAGCCGTTGAAACAACTTTTCAAATTTTTAAATATTTCAATCAAGGTTTCAAAGCGGTGCAAATTGTCATTTTCTAACAGAGCATTTAGTTGACAAAATTGATCTTCTAGGCTGATGTTTACAGCTATTGGATGTAGTGTGGAAGAGGAATTGGCATGTCTGAATGCATTTATTATATAAATTATCTTCTTAGGGTTTTTTTGGCCTGTAAAACAATATTTAAACTTTGGGCTTATCATGTTTCGTTCTTCGCCATAAATGAGGTCTTATTTTAGAGTTTTATAAGTCAACAATCAGATCAAATTATCAAGATCTTGGCTTTTCAAAAAAATGGGATAGTTGATCATCTAATTTCTTAAGGGTTAATATTCTTGTGATAATTAATGCATGCTAGATATTCCATTTATTATTCCTTTTGTAGGGTTGTATTCTGCAAGTTCCTAGGTGGATGGCAGCTAGATCTGATTCTTCTCAACAGAATGTTTCAAGAGAATGTTTTAATTGTTTTAGCCCTAATCCTAAATGATCTGAAGCTTATTGCATTCCTTGGCTTATAAAAGGACTTCTAAGATCATTTAATAGAAGCGGGGGTAATTTTGGGCAGGTAGCATAAGGCATAAACCTTTTACTATTTTCTAGTGAGTGTAGTAGATGTATATCTAGAGAGTATTATCATAAGAATAAGAAAGTTGCAGACCTTTAGCATTTATTCAAGTGGAATATGTTTTGAAGCTTTTTGGAATTGAAATTGGACTCTTTGTACTCAATACAATATTTGTGATTCAAGTCTCTCCTTTTTGCTTGCTTCTTGAGTTTTGAATCTTCTGGTTCACTGCATAGAATTTATTTATGTATATGTTTTAGTCCATATTTATGATCAAGGATTAAATTAAAATATGCTTTGGATAAGACATAGACTCTTTGGGTATTTTCTATATAAGGATTAATAAGAAGTGTTTGAACTGGAGTTATATGTATTTATGGTTTTGAAGTCCTTGATAATAGTTAGTTTCTCTATCTTGTATTTGAACTAGAATCATTGCCCAATGGATAAAGCATTGGTCAGTAATCAGTATTTTATATTTTGATACATATATGAATACACTGGGCTATATTCTTCCCTATCAAAAACATCAAAACCATTTACAGTCCTTTTAAGTTTTGTGGTTGTTGGTGGTGGTCCTGCATGTTAGAGAATAGTCATTGAATGAGTGGTTATCATTTCATATTTTCCTGCCATTTATGTGTTGTTAAAATCCATAAGTTCTAAGGAGGTAAAAAGAGTTAAATATCAATCTGTATTAGGTGCACCCACCTTGGTTTTGTAGAGCCATAAGATTAGAGGGCAGTCTTGTCTTTTAATTGGTCCAGTTATCTTGCAAAGCTCTCATACTTGGAATTAACGAATTCCCAATATTAGTGTCAGGGTATATTAGTGGCTTTTACAACATAACAGTTTTAAACACCAACAAAATGGTGACTCTACTATTTTGTTTAGCCATATTGTAGTTTTCATATTAGGCTGTGTTGTATTTTCCCAATTTGTGTTGGGTGGCAACTCGAAGAAATATCTGCAAATCAGTGATGAGTAATATTTATTATTTTATACACATTTTCCCAATATGAATACCAGATCTAGAGTGAAGAGGAATCCTGAAGTTGAGTTGGAAGGTGGACTTCCAACTATTTCTAGGACTAGGAAGTATTGGAGAGAAAAGAAGAACAAAGACAGACCATCCTTAAGAAGATAGGAGGATGACACTAAAAGAGAATATTCAATCCAATCCATTCATGAAGAAAATACATCAGAATATGAAGAAGCTCCAGACTTAGGATTGGGTACATATGGAGATTACAATTCTCCTAGTGAGAAAGGAGAAAATGAATCTGATAATATTTTCTCAGATTTTGAATTTTCCTCTAAAGAGATTGAAAAAGAGGAGGAACTTGTTAAAAGACAATTGACCATCATAAAACAAAAGAAGAAAGATAGGGCCAATAAGAAAAGGCAAGCTCAGATCAGGGAAAATAAATCAATAAAACAACTGTTAAAGTAATAGTGGTGTAGGGAACCTCCTGAAGATCTTACCTTTCTTTCTTTTATTTTTTTAATAAATTGCATCCTTGAGATCACCCTTGTGTGTGTTTTTTTTATAGGTCTATGATGTAAGGTGATGGACCTAAGGTGAGTTATAAACCTAGGTTCCTGAAACCATGGTTAGACCTTGGTAGCTTGGAAACTTTAGTGTTTGGTTATATGTTTATGTTTCAAGGCCTTAGATTAGGTTCCTTTCATGTTTTTAACCTCTCCTAGACCTTCAGAGGTCAGTAAGGTTAGCATTTTCCCAAATTAGCAACTTTCTCACATATTGACAAAAAGTTGTCTTTTTGCATGAGCAACTTTTGCAAAATGTTGCTTGATGAATGACAACTCCATTGTAACCAACCTCACCAACTTACTGAAGCATTTGAAATGCCTATAATATTCTATTAAGTGAGAGGATGCCTCCCATGAAGGAGAGATTTGACTGTGTACAGAGTTTCATGTTCAGAGAGGGGAATAGAAGAGTGTGTTGAGCATTTTTGATACTGTACGACCTGGTACAGATTCATCTTGTGGATCCAATTGTAGGAATTTGTGTTGTATTGAGTTCCTTGAACAAGCCAATTGGTTTGATTTATTTTTTTCAAGTTTGATAGAAGTTATAGAATTTACTTGCTTGTTGTCTGAGAAAACAAGGCTTTACTGGGTCAGTCACAAAGATGTGATCCTAACTTGAGTTTTATCTAGTGGATCTTCTCAGACACTTAGAAAATGCTAGTTAGGATCATGGTCTTTAAGAATCCAAAATCTCAGACCCTCATTCTTAGTCCCACTATTTATGAGATCAAGCCCTAGGCTAATTATCTCTATGTAATTAGCCTGTCTTTTTGCTGCAGTCACATGCATGAGTTATATGTGGCTTGGGGGATAGAACCAAGAGTGGTTCTAGACTATTTTTGTGTAGGGGAAACCATCTAAGTCCCTAAATTTCATCCATGAACCCACCTTCTACCACTTACTTAACAAACCAAGCCTAAACTAGCTAATTAGGCATGTGTGTTTTATGAGAGTTTAGGGGTGCAAGAGTGGAATGAGGTACCAAGGCTTTAGGGGTTTTACAAACTCCATATAGGGTGTCTAGAAACCCAATTAGATTTATTATATCCCATTGTCACTGAAAGTTAAGTCCAGAATACCTACTGGTTAGGGCTACAAGGAATCCTAGACCATTTGGAATTTGACTACCTTTGGGTCTACAAGACCAAATCCAGTAGTGGATTATTGATCCTTATGGTCTGTTAGGAGTCTTCAACACTTAGAATAGGAGTTTGAATCCTCTAGTGAAGTTTTACACTTTGATGTATGGTTTAGGGAAAGTGTCCCTAAAAGAGAAATTGCATTGTTTCATAGGTTGGTTTGGAGAGTCAAGACACGACAAGGGAAGCATATTTACCCCTTGGAAAAGTTAGGAGGCATCCTAAGAAGACTTGTGTGGAGGTTGATTGACCAAGTTAGAAAATTGGAAAGGTGATAAGGATTTAGAGCCCATCAAGGCTATCTTGCAGTGCACTCTGCATCAGGTGGTATCAGAACCTACCAAGATCTTGGAAGGAGTGAAGAATGGCTGATAGAATAGAAATATATCAAGAGGAGGAAGTCCCCACTAGAATCACAAATGTGGAGCTAGCCAAAAATTTTGGAGAACAAGTATCCAAGAACAAGAAAATGGAAGAGGAGATAAGGAAGTTGAAGGACCTCCAAACAGAGAAGGAGGAAGGAGAAGATTCTAAAGAAGAACAAGAAGAAGATACAGAGCAGGATGAAATAAAGTACATGCCTACAAAGAAATTGAAACTTATTGAAGCTCTTGAGAGAGTTGGAAGAAGAGATTAGAAATCAGACATGCCCATGTTTTGTGGAAAAATGGATCCTGAAGAATGCATGGATTGGGTGGAAGCTTTAGAGAACTACTTTGAGTATGACAACATTTCTGAGAATCAGAAGGTTAAGGTTGCAAATTCTAGAATGAGAGGTCCTGCCTTAAGTTGGTGGAACTTTCTGTAAAGTGAAAGGGTGGAGGATGGGAGGAACCCTATCTCAACATGGAAGAAGATGTTAGTTGAAGTCAAGAAGCAATTTGTACCAAAAGATTATGAAATCACCCTCCACAAGAAGCTGCAAAACCTAAGGCAAAAGGACCTTGATGTGAGTAGGTATATTGAAGAATTTCACAAAATGGCCTTTAAGGAAAGAGTTCCTGAGAGTGAGAAGCACAAACTTGCAAGGTATATCAATGGACTGAAATATAGTATTCAAGATGAAATGAGTTTGTTTAACCCTGAATCAGTACACAAATGTTTTCAAATGGCACTAAAAATTGAAGAAAATCAGAAGAGGAGAAGAGAACAAAGTAATAGAGGTAGAGGGAATAACTTTAGGGGTAGAGGTAGATTCAATGGCAGGGGTCCATTCCAAAGGAGTCAAGGAGAGTTTAATAGTCATGAATCAGAAGGAGAACATAGTAATAGAGGTCATTTCAAAGGCACGAGACCAAACAATAGGGGAAGATTTGGTGCACTAGTACATTTGAGGTCAAATTTCGACAGAAGTTTCTGACGGGAAACTTTTTCTTATGAATTTGGTGTTTTTTTTTGTAATAGGCCCCGATGATGTCAATATTTTGATGGGTGTTTAATTGACCATCAGAACTCTGACAGATTCGGGGTATACATTAAAAAAAAGAAGTGAAATAGCCTCATCATTTTCATTTCGATTGGAGAGCGCGAGAAAAGGAGCAATAGCTGAGCGCGGGAGAAGGTATGTGATTTCTTCATCTTTCAAGCCTCTGGCATCATATTCAAATGCATTTCATTTTATTGTTGAGGGAATTTCCCTCTGAAATGACCGCATTCTACTGGTGTCATACCCTAGCCAGTGCTTTATCTCTATTATTTGATGTTATTGGTGCTTGTGCTCAAGGATATCGTTTCACTGTATTCAAATGTTTGGATTCACGTTTGTTGATATTACTGGCATATGTGTTTGATGATGCCATTGTATATTGTTGTCACTAAAATGATCGCATTCTACTGGTGTTGTGCCCTAGCCCGTGCTTTAACTCCATTATTTGATGTTATTGGTGCTTGTGCTCAAGGATATCCATTTTTTTGAAATGTTGACTGTGGTTATCAAATGGACAACCCGTGAGCTTCTAGCTAGGCACCA
>MU224874.1:1731089-1744847 GCA_018584345.1 Thuja plicata | reverse complement strand
AGAAGACATATATGGAGTGGAGGCCAGATTGAGTACCAGTGCAGAGATGATGATTCAGTAACCTACATCTATAAAACCTTCACAATTATCCCTTCTTTTGCCTCCACTCATTCCTCTTCTCAAAAATAGTTATCTAGAAACTTTGGATAGTGTTTCTCATCCATGCATGAAATGTGCTAGTGATCATATAAAATTACTTTAGGCCTCCAGTATTGATGAGATGTACAAGTGTAAAATGTTTTTGCGAGACTGTGTTCAATTTGTGCAGTGTACATAAATGCAAGGCAGTGATTATTCTTGACGATCGACAGGTAGCTAGGACTAAAGATAACACAGCTCAAGAGACCATCATAGGTTGTCTCTTTCTTCATTCTATATTATTGACAGAATGTTTTACCTTTCATTAGCTCATCAAATCTGGGGATTTGAAAGAATTTAATAGAATATTTTCATGACAACGTATATTATTTAAGTTGATGTTGCATGAATTTATCTACTTCGCGCACTTGTATACTATGAAGATGGCCATGCTTCTTTATCGCCGTCCTCATAGTCTACAAGTGTGCAAAGTAGATAAATTCATGCAATGTCAACTTAAATAATATATGTTGTCATGAAAATATTCTATTAAATTCTTTCAAATCCCCAAATTTGATGAGCTAATGAAAGGTAAAACATTCTATCAATAATATAGACCGAAGAAAGAGACAACCTGTGATGGTCTCTTGAGTTGTGTTAACTTTAATGTGCCTATCCATCGGTTTTTCAACAATTTATAATTAATTTCGATGGCAGCGCTATGCTTTCGACAGACAAAATGTCAGAGAAAAATAATTTATGATGGATGAACCACAAGAAATGACATAACGAAGTCGTTGTCATGTGCAAGTTTCTGACATGACATGGTGTTGGTAAACCAACGGGTATGTCTTTTGTCGCAATTTCCAACGCAAAAAATGGCGACAGACTCAAGTGTCAAAATTCTGACAAATGGCCGTCAGAATTTGACCTCAAATGTACTAGTGGTGGAAGACGACCTAGTGACTTCATAGGGAAGTGTTTTACTTGTAATCAAGTTAGACACCAGTCCTTTAGATGTCTTGAAAAGAGTGGCACCAGTAGACAAGGAGGGGACAGAGGAGTACAACTCACCCAAGAAGATGATAAGCAAAGTGTATCCTCCTACCATTCTACAACTTCAAGACCTACAAATTCAAAATCAAGAGAATTTCTAATGATGTAAAGGACACTCCTAAGGGTACCTACTACTATAGAGCCACCTCAAAGAAAGTCACTATTCAAGACAAGCTACAAAGTGAATAATAAGGTATGCAAAGTTATAGTTGGTTCGGGATCCACTAACAATACTGCATCTAGGGAGTTACCCACTAAGCTAAAGTTGCATGTAATCCCTCATCTTTCCCTTATAAGGCTTCTTGGTTGAAAAAATAAAAACAAACCATTGTCAATGAATAAGTTTGGGTAGATTTCAAAATAGGGGAGTATACAGACAAGGTTCTATGTGATATCACTAAAATGGATGCATGCCATCTATTATTAGGTAGGCCTTGGAAATATGATGTAGATGTTAGACATTATGGAAATTCCAATGTCTATACTATAACTAAGGATGGTGTTGAATATGTGATGAACCCACTCCCTGATTATGAGAAATAAAAACATGTTACTAGCACTATATTTCATATAGGAGAGAAGGAATTCTTGAAAGTACTGAAAGAAAGGGATACAGCTTGTTAAGCCCTAGTAGTGAGGCCCAAAAATACACCAGTGAAAGAGTCAAAGGTTCAAGTGCCTAATAAGGATGTAGGCCCCAAAGAAGTCAAGGCATTGTTAGACCAGTATAAAGGTATTATAGCTGAGAGCACACCAAAGTCTTTGCCACCTGAAAGGGAAGTAAGTCATTGCATAGATTTCATACCAGGGGCCACTCTCCCAAACAAGGCAGCATATAAGATGACCCCTAAACAAAACCAAAAAATAGCAAGTCAAATTGAATAATTATTGTCAAAAGGCCTCATTAGGAAGAGTGTGAGTCCTTATGTTGTCCCTGCAGTCCTAGCACCCAAGAAAGAAGGCACATAGAGGTTATGTATGAATTCAAGGGAAATCAATAGGATAACCATCATATATAGGTTTCCTATACCTAGAATAGAGGATTTGATGGACTTTTGGGGGGGTGCAAGTTACTACTCCAAGATAGATCTTAAGAGTGGCTACCATCAGATAAGAATTAGAGGGGGAGATGAATGGAAGACAACATTTAAGACTACAGAAGGTCTTTATGAGTGGCTTGTGATGCCTTTTGGCCTTTCAAATGCCCCAAGCACATTTATGAGATTGATGAATGAGATATTGAAACCTTTTCTTAACAAATTTGTTGTTGTATACCTTGATGACATTTTGATCTTTAGCAAGAGCAGAGAATAACATCTCAAGCATTTGGACATGGTGATGAGAAAACTCCATGAGGAGAAGTTGAAAATAAATATAGATAAGTGTCTATTTCTTCAAGAAGAACTTGTGTTCTTATGCGTTGTGATCTCAAAGTATAGTCTCAAGATGGATCTTACCAATTTTGAAGCCATCCTCAATTGGCCACCTCCTACCACTCCATCAGAGGTAAAGAGTTTTCATGGTTTATCTAGCTTTTATAGGAAATTCATTAGAAATTTCAGTGGCATATGTGCTCCCATTATCAATACCATAAAAGGTGGAAGGAAATGCATATTTTCATGGACTAATGAAGCTAATGAGTCCTTTGAGTTGTTAAAGAAGAAGATTGCAGAGTAGCCTATCCTAGTTCTACCAGGATTTCACAAATTATTTACAGTAGAATGTGATGCAACAAATAAAACCATTAGGGGAGTCTTGAGCCAAGAAGGGAGGCTAGTTGCATTTTTCAATGAGAAGCTCAATGAAGCTAAAAAAAATACTCCACTTATGATCTTGAAATGTATGCAATGGTTCAGTCACTTAGGAAATGGAGGCATTATTTATTGCCCAAGGAGTTTGTTGTTTTTACTGATAACCATGCACTTAGTTTTCTAAACAAGAAAGAGAAACTTAATCACAGACATGTGAAGTGGATGGAGTTCTTACAGTCCTATACATTTTCAATCAAGCATAAAAAAGTGATTGTGAACAAAGTTGATGATGCTCTTAGCAGGAGACACCTAAATACCCAATCCATTCAGTTGGAGAGTATCACGGTTCATTCCATGAAGGACCTATATGTTCAGGATGAATATTTCAAAGAGTCTTATTAGATTTGTAATGAGATGACAGACAGATACCACACTGATTTCTCAGAGTTTATTGTAAAATATGGTCTTCTTTTCAAGGGAAGCTCATTGTATGTCCCAAAAGGATCCATGAGAGAAAAAATTATCAAGGAGAAGCACTGTGGAAGCCTAGCTGGTCACTTTGGGGTGGACAAGACATTGGAGCTAGTTAGAAGGTTCTACCACTGGCCCAAATTGCAGACAGGTGTTAGGATTTTTGTGGAGAGTTGTTCAGTCTGCCAACAAGCCAAATACCACACCTCCAATGTAGGATTATACACTCCTTTACCCATCCCTTCAAAACCTTGGGATTCAATAAGTATGAACTTTGTCCTAGGTCTTCCAAAGACCAAGTCTGGATTTGATAGAATTTATGTTGTAGTTGACAGATTTTCAAAGATGGCACACTTTATTCCTTATAGGATAACTCATGATGCATCTCACATAGCAGGGTTGTTCTTTATAGAAGTTGTAAGACTCCATGGACTCCCACTGTCCATCATATCAGATAGGGATCCTAAGTTATTAGGCCACTTTTGGAGGACATTATGGAGAAAACTAGGAACAAATGTTTCTCTGTCATCTGCATATCATCCACAGTGTGATGGTCAGATAAAATTCATCAATAGATCCCTTGGTAACCTTCTGAGATGCCTCACACAAGAACATGGAACCACTTGGGATACTATCATAGCACAAGCATAATTTTCATTCAATGATTCAGTAAATTGGAGTACTGGTTTAACTCCATTCCAGATTGTCTATGGCACTCACCCTAGAGGAGTAATGGAACTTAGGGATATCAAAGAAATGGAAAAAACAAGTGCACTAGATGAAGACTTTGCTGAGGTAATGAATAATATACATGACCAAGTGCAGATCAAATTGAAGCATACCACTGAGAAATATAAAGCCCATGCTGACAAAAAGAGGAGAGATCTCCAATTCAAGGTGGTGGATTTAGTGATGATCTACCTTAAGAAGGAAAGGCTACCTAAAGAAAAATACACAAAGCTTATGATGAAAAAGCTTGGCCCTTTCAAGATTCTGAAGAAATGTGGCAACAATTCCTATAGAATTGATCTACCTTCTCACATTGGCTTATTACCTATTTTCAGTATTGCAGATATCTATGCTTATAAAGGTGAAGTCAGCACTAATGACCTTGCAGGTACTCTAGAGCCTCCTACACTCCAACCACTCAAGGACATGCCACAAGCAACTCCTCCTAAGATTGAAAGCATTCTAGACAAGAGAGTGAAAAAGAAAACTAGGAGGGGCACTTAATATGAGTACTTAGTCAAATGGAAACACCAACCTATGTGTGTGATTTTTGTACCTGTTTAAGAAAGACGCAACACTTCAATAGATCATTGCATTAGCTAAAAAGGGGTTAGATGAGCGTGTAAAACCAACTAATATCGACCTATTGCTTTCTAACTAAGAAGAGTGTGATTAATAACATAATAGCCCTTAGATTATGCTACTACCAGTGACATATATGACTTAGCATGAAAGATTTGAATTAAAACAAGTTATTTAATCATTAAACAATGCATTCTAGCTCTAAAAATGGAGATAATAACAATGCCTAAACATGAAAAGCTAAATGAAACATGAATCTAGAAGAATCCTAGCAGCATAACAATGCATTTTCAATATGAGATGAAGGCTTATTTGCTCTCAAAAATGTCTTCTATTTATAGAAGAATGAGGAGAGAGAGGGGGGACAAGGTGCATTGATGAGTTGAAAATCTCATTAATGGTGTGTAAGAAGAAATAAATGCCAAAGGCATTTAATAGGCATGGGGGAGACATGGGCTTAAGAAATTTTCATTAATGAGGCATTAATGAGAGCCTTGAAGAAGCATGGGAAGGGTGTAAGAGAGTGGCTTGAGAAAGTGGACTTGAGGGAAGGAATCTTGAGATTCCTTGACTTTCTCAAGTGGGTGGAGTCCTTAATCATTCCTTGATGGAATGTGACAACATTAGGAGGTGGGTTAGGATATAATTAGGATTAGAATTAGATTAGTATGGGGGGAATAGGTTGGGATGGGTTAGAACCTAGGGTAGAAGTGGTTGAGATAGGTTAGGTTGGGTTTTAGGGGAATATAAATGAAATGAATTACTTGACGTAATTCATTTAAATATATAGGATTTAATTATTTAAGCATTTTATTGCTTTTCAATAATTAAGGGGACTATAGCCATTTTAATTAAATTAATTAGGCTAGGAGAATAGGTTCGTTTGCAAGTGAGCAATTGATTTAGGGATTATTTAATTCTTTTATGATTAAATACTATAGCCATGTTTGAATTTGATTTGATTTAATTGGTTTAAATTGATTTGAATTGTATGGCTATAATAGTTAATATAATTCAGTGATAAAAATCACCTAGGACATTAAATTTGATTTAAAATGAATTATGCCAAAGTAACATTGTCATGACATAATTCAGGGTATGATCACACTTAGGGAAAATAGGGTCTATAGTCGAAACAGAGCAAATCCAGATGGTTATATTTGCCCCTCTTTGAATTGATGTGCGAGCAGCACATTGATTCAAAGAAAGTTTTTGATTTTGACTTCAGAAAGATTGAGAATTTTGTTCTTGGTTGTTGAATGAAATGTTGATGGGATCAGTCTCGCACTTGATTGAACTAAACTGGTAGAATTGACTTTGAACTTGGTTGTCATACAAAGGTCAATAAAATATTTTAAAGCTACCAATTCTGAACTTGGTTGTCATCCAAAGATTGATAATACTGATTCTGAACTTGGTTGTTGTCTAAAAGTCAGTATGAAGCTGCCAGAAGCTTAATAAGAATCTTTTAAAATGAGGAAACACAAGATATCCAGCTTATGAGAATCAAAGCTTTCTATCCAACAGTTCTGACTTAGTCAAGAAAACTGTTATGCCCCTAGTTTGTTTGATAATGAAGTCATTTTAATATTGTTTCAAGCAAAAATTTAATTGATGATAGTGTGATCATGCCCCCTCGGGAATGAAATCAAAGGAAAAGAATAAAATCCCTTTGTTGAAATGATGTATCACTTGCAGGAAGCGGTTAGGGAAAGAAAGAATAGAGTAGAGGAAGTGAAAAAGAGAGGGTGTTTAAGAATAAACACATGGTAACCAAGTTAATTACGTGAAAATGTGAGTGGTGAGATTGATAAAATGATTTTAGACCAAGATTTATGATAAAATGTGCATTTTGATAGATTCCTAGAACAAATGGAGCAAATCGGAATTTTTGAAACTGTCACAAAAATGGTATTGTGTTGTGTAAAACACCTTAGGCACCTTTGATTTGGTTCCCAATTGATTAAAAAGAGAACAAAAATGTAGTTTCAGTTGCCTGGGAGGAGTTTCAGAACTCCTAAATAGATCAAAAGACCAATATATAGCTCAAAAATTACTATTTTACTATTCATTTTTACTTTTGCCCATAGTAATTTTGAGAGCTCTGCAGAGAAGATGGTGGTCCCTATGAGGAAGCATCATTTTGAGATGAGTCGTCGACACCAGCGCCTAGCCGACTACCCACCTCTGGTAAGTGCTCGTAAAACTACCTCATGAATTTCACAAATTTGATTTTTACGCATTTTTGTAGCTTTTATAGTCATTTCAGTTTTGGGTCACATTCGGGATTCTGGATCGCACCCTGTCAAACCCGCGTCGCATCTAGTTTTTCCCGGATCGCCTCTTGTTTTTCTAGTTTTTTGCATCGCATCCAGGATACTCTGGATCGCATCTCGTTGCTCTGTTTTAGGCTTAGTTTTGGGTCAAAAATTAAGTTTGGTCACACCCTATCAATTTAGGATCATACCCGACATTCTGGATCGCATCCTAATTTTCTGGGATTGCATCTAGTATGCCCAATCGCATCCTATTTTTCCAGGATTGCATCTAGTTTTTGAACTTAGAAATTTATTCTTTCTAAATTGTGTGTCTGTCACAGATCTGTAATCACTTAGCTGATTTATATTTTTGTATTTTTAGCATAGATAGAATACTGATTTATCTCATATTTGTCAAAACAGGTTGATTTTGAGGTAGTTGCCTTTCGAGGCACATATCCAGGACGTGTGCTTACATTGTCTGGAGTTTTGACAGTCGATGAGCAGGCGACAGTAGTCCACTATGGATTATGATCATTGATAGGTTTACCTGATAGAGGGGTAAACCAAGGGTTTTTGACTACTCTTGCCAAGAGATGACACTCAGAGCACAACACCTTACATCTCCCAACTAGGGAGATGAAAGTTACTTCGGAGGATGTATGGCGCATACTCCATGTTCCTATTATGGGCCACAAGGTGCACTTTGAGTCTACATCTATCATGGCAATTGGTGCAGCGCGCCGATACTTCCAGGATGATACCATTGACCACAGATACTTGTCTTGGGATTACATGGTGGATCATTATGATCAGCTATCTGTATACATGGTAGGATTGATTAGTGGTATTTGGATGCCCGACAGAGGACAGCATGGGTTTATGTTCAGTTGGGTGGACATGCTCGAGCAGATGGTTATCTAGAGATGGAGATTTGCATGGGGTAGCTGCATTCTAGCCCATATGTATTGTGATCTTCATGAGATCGTTTACCACTATACCCGGAGCATGACTATGGGTATCCTAATTCTTCAGATCTGGGCCTGGGAGCATATCCCTATTACACGGCCGATATTTGATAGGCAACGGGCACCTGAGTTCCCATATGTATATATGTATGCTGGTCTTTTTTAGCAACCCCATCTGGGAAAGGTAGAGTACTAGCGCAGACTCTTCAATGATATGATAGAGGTTGTATGGCGACCATATTTAGACTACGAGGAGTGGACTTCAGATGCTAGGCAGGTACCAGTTTTGTTCCAGACTCGGTATCTCATTGGATGGACCAGATATATCATAGAGCGATTCATACATACCTGAGTCCTCAGATAGTACAGCCGTCAGTAGGGTAGGATATAGGATATTGCAGTATATGCACGGATCTGAGATGAGACACCACTATGGGGTGTCTAGCTTAGGTACGAGACTTCTCATCAGGAGATCCAATACATGGTTGGAGTATACTGGGACCTTTGCCTTGATGTTATTAATGTAGGTGTTTCTAATGGGTATGCCACAGAGATGCTTCAGTATCCATTTCCATGTTTCATAGTGCCGGAGGAGCCCATTCCTCGTATTAAGGAGCCAATTGATTATGATCTGGATGAGCGTCCTACCAGAGGGAGGGGAGGAGTACAGAGAGATAGGGGCAGATTCTGACATGGAGGGAGGGATGGAGGCCGAGATGCAGGGAGAGATGGGAGATGGCCTCCTCCATATGATGGTGATGATGGCAGAGATGACAGGGGTGGTGGTGTCGTGGGTGGCCACACAGAGGTTGCCAGTGGTAGAAGAGAGGGTCGGCATACCTTCTTCAGATTTGTTCCTCCCAGGATGGATCTAGAGCATGGATCCAGGGCCATTATTAATAGGAGAGCAGCAGAGATAGAGGCAGTAGTAGTAGAGATAGCCTGATCGATCACGGGATAGATCTGTAGGACAGGATACCGACAAGGGTTCAGGCAGGGATGGAGATTCCTTATCTCAGTGTGAGCAGGAATGAGAGTAGATTAGGGCATAGATTACTTCTTTAGAGGATAGAGTCAGTGTTTTAGATACATTATTGGCTGATATGGAAAAATAGCTAGAGAGGTTTAGGGAAGAGTGGGATAGGCAGGGTGACATACTCAGTGTAGAGAGAGATGTATAGGTTTGGGCTGTTGTCCATCAGGCTCAGAGAGCCACATATTATTATGGTCTATATCATGCTGCAGTTCCCGAGGGACAGAGAGAGGTATCTTTTTCATGCCTTGTGTAGCAGTCAGAGGGGGCGATGCCTCCTCCTCCATTTGTACCACCTCCTCCCCCTCCTCCAGATCAGGGAGAGGGTGGGAGCCAGAGCTGAGATATTTTGTCTCTTGTTGTATATCCGAGTTCATATTGTATATCTGGATCTTTATAAGATTCTCTTTTTGTACATGACATACATATATATATCTGATGCATTTTGTCCCTCTGATACTCTTTATGTGGATTTGTGCCATGCTTGGATCTATACCATGTTTTGAGATATATATCTGATGTTGTTGATTTTGTTCCTGACATGTTATATGAGTTCCATTTTCTTTGATAGATTTATTTTTCACATGTGATTATATCTTGGCCATATGATGAGTTAGATTTTAGATGATGACATCATTTTATGCATGTGTTGAGCTATCACTAATATAAATATGTTTCAAATGATATTATGTGAATATGCAAATGTATGTTTTTGAGTTTTTTGTATGCAATGTAGAATGTATGGATGCACTTTAGGATGTAAAAGTAAAAATGTAATACATGGATGCTTGGTTTTTGTATTTTCCTACGGTTTCTTTTTATGAATGAAAAATGTATGCTATGGATGTGCAACAATATATATATCAGTAATATGGATGGATGTAATTAACTTAGTTTTTAGAAGAAGAAAGATAGAAATCACTTTTGAGCACAAATTCCCAAATGTTTTTATTTCCTTCAAAATGCATCATACAACCTCTTAATGCAGCTACATGCAAACTCTTAGGACTTGTCACTGATTAGCAAATATTGCAACATTTTTATCATCATTGGGCACTTTTCAGAATGGATACCACTTGATAGTACAACCATCACTAATACCCACTGATATTATGACAATATGAATACTATATTTATTGGAATGTCGAAAATAGACTTAGACATCAAGACATAGAAGCCAGGACAACAAAAGTAGTCACCTTCCTTTTATTATATCAGATTCTGTCTAAGGAAAGATATTGAACCCGCAATGACCTTGAAAATTCATATCCTTGGGTACATTATGCTTTGTATACCTTAGTGAGACTCTGAATCAGAAAATGGACAAGAAAAATGTTTCAACCTTACTGTAGTTTACACATAACAAAGATAGAGATATATGCGGTTATCCACTCATAGTGGAAACTCTTACCATGAAAATCCAAGTTAGGTGAAATTTATAGGATTACTTAGAACAATCACCATATGCAGAAAACCAATAAAATTTTATGCCCCCTATCCTTGTGACTCTTTGTCTTTGCGTAGACGTCATGGAGTAACTCAGGAGGTATAACAACATCAATTGAGAATCAATAAAAATTCATAACTACTTAGATGCCCCTAGTTAGACATCATTAGGACATAAAAGAGTTATGATCAATCCAAGACCAAACTATGTTTAAGTAATACTATTGATTCATTTCTCAAGCATAGTATAGATTCATCAATCAAAAAGTTTGGAACTTAAGCAAATATGACATCCATTTGCCTATATACAATCTTGTCATTGTTCGGAATCCAATGGAGTTCTTAGGAACACCGTTCATGTTAGTGCAATGTTTGTTTCATCCTTGTTTTGTGAATGTGATAGTGGTAGTGAAAGTATCAAAAAGCATCGTATCACAAGACAAACCATCCTACAAAGACTTAGCAGATGTGACCTATCAGATTGGCAAAGATGCCCCTAGTGCAGAATGACTTGTTCCCTAGAACCGAAAAGATAGACAAATCCCAAGCAAGGATAAGATAGTCGTAAGGAAACAAAGTCAGCATTTTAACATAGGTGTAATTGTGAAGGCCTAGTATCAGTGATCCTTTGATAGATGAAGTGCAAAATACAAGTGATGCCTGATTGCCAGGTTTTCACCACTTGGCAAGATCTTTTCTTTCTTTTTGCTACCAAGATGCCTATTTGACCAGGTAGTCATCAAGGCACTTTTCTCTTTTTCATTTTTTTTGCTATTTTTGCTTTTTTGAATGTTTTTAGTAGTACCAAGGTGCCTGTTTACCAGGTTTCCACCAAGGATACCCTTTCTTCAGGACTTTTTCCATTGTTTTTGGATTTCTTCAGGATCAATTTTCTAAATGTTTTTGGTATTTTCTAAGAACTATTTAACTGTACAGGCTCTGCTTGCCGAACATCAAGCGTAGAATCACTTCAAATGTAGAGTGTTGATAGGATCTAGAAGAACATCTCCATTAGGTGTAGCTAGTTGATAAGCTCTAGTCCCAAAAGTGGTAGTGATAACATAAGGTCCTAACCAATTAGGTTCAAATTTTCCTTTATGCTCTTTGTTAGGCTGGTTCTTAGGATTCTCCTTCAGGACGAGATCTCCTACTTCAAATTTTCATGGCTTGACCTAGTTTTTTTACCATTTGGACATGTGTTCTTGGTACACCTTCAGATGGTCAAACACCTATTGTCTGCACTCATCCAGTAGGTCTAAAGAATTCACCCAATCAATGCGGTATTGCTCATTAGGAACCAGACCGTGTAAAGATATCCGTAAAGATGGGAGTTCAACCTTAATAGGTAGTACTACCTTAGTGACATAGACTAGGGAAAATGGTGTGGCTCCAGTTAGTATTTTGATGCTTGTTCTGTAGGCCCATAGTGTGGATCTAGTTATAGATGCCAGTCTCTGCCAGACTTACTCACAGTTCTGTGTAGGATTTTGAGAATATTCTTATTGGATGCCTCAGCCTGTCCATTACCTTGAGGGTAATAGATTGAGGAGCAGTGTTGAGTGATATGGAATTGTTCACAAAGGTCATCAATGTCTTGATTTTTAAATTGGCCCCCATTGTCTGTTACAATTGAAGAGGGTATCCCATATCTACAAATAAAGTAGTTCAGAATGAACATAGCCACCTATTTGCTTGTGGCTTTGATTAGCAGCACGACCTTGACCCACTTTGTGAAATGCTCAGTGGCCATAATGATGAATTTGTGTCCATTTGAAGAATTGGGATATATGTGTCCAAACAAGTCAAAGGCCCATTGCTGAAATGACCAATGTGTAATGAAAGGTATGAGTTCTCTGGCAGGAGCATGGATGATATTTCCATGTGTCTGGCATTTATGACATGATTTCAAGAATTGAATAGTATTCTTTTCCATGGTAGGCCAATAATAGCCAACTCTGAGTAGTTTCTTTGCTAGTGAAAATTCGTTCGAGTGTGAGCCACATACACCTTTGTGGACCTCTTTTAACACGAGATCAGACTCTTTATGTTCTAAACATCTAATAAGTGTATCATCTAGACCTCGTCGATATAAGTTATTAGTTATGAGGACATAACGCGATGTTTTCCTAATCAGGGCTCTCTTCTCATTTCTGGATAGATTAGTAGGAATGGTTTGGTCAGTGAGATAGGCAATGATATTGGCATATCAAGATTTGTCTGGAGCATTTAAAGCATAGGTGTAATGTCCCCTTTTTAGGCTACATTATATTGTGCCAGTTTGTTAGCCCTTTTTCACTTAGGCTCGGTGGGCTAACTAGGGCGTGGTCATGTTCTAGGGGATGAGTGGCCTAGGTGTTCCCAGTTCCAGGCCATCCAGTGCAGTTTATGCAGGTTTCCAGAGTACTTACTATTTATAGTAGGTCAACAGGGGGTTCAGGATTCACGAATTTTTAGTAGGTGGACTTGGAGCGCCTCGTCGAGAGCTTTCCGACGAGCTATCACACGACGGCATCCGAGCTTGTTTGGGCTCCCGTTTTAATGTCGGATACTTTCCTCACTTATTTATTATTTTACTTTATAACTCAACGGTCATTTATTTAAAGTGACTTAAAGTGAGTTTATAAAGAGACGAAATGGGCATACGAAGAGTCACGGTGGGGAAACTGAAGAGTCACAGCCGTAGCCATAAGAGGAGGTTTTGGAGACTCATTGAGCATGCTTCAGTTTATGAATCTTATTTTCTCTTTGAGAATTTGAGAAGCTTCAGCTATCAAATCAGAAATCTGAGGATGGAAACCTTCAGCATTAATTGGTGGATTGGACGGAAACCCGATTCATCCCAATGCGGATTCATTCAGAGTTCGCCATTGCTTTTATCAGGTTCTTATCATCCAGTCTTACTGTTATTTTCCTGTAGTTCAGATTGGAATGTAATAATCTATGGTTTTGTATTGTTGTTGTAAAATACATACCATTTTCTGAGTTATTTCATGTGTGTGTATCTGCTGGTTTTATGAATAAATCTGCTGGTTATTCGAGAATATCTTCTGGTTATTTGCATGTTACTGTTTATTTTAAATCTGTTTAAGATTTATTGGTCAGAATCAGTAAATGGCTGGTTAGGGACATTTTTTTGGTATCAGAGCTAGTTTTCCTGCCAGCCTGTGAGATTTCAGGAATGAGAGAAGTGCAGATTGATATTTTAATTGAAAGTGGACATATTTGTACGGTTTTGAGTTGCTTCAGAAATAAATTTTTTAAGAGGGATTTAGTATTCTGAGTATTTTATTGGCAAATATGTGGCATGAACCCTGGGTGATCAAATATTGAAACAAGAAATATTTATTCTGATTATGATATAAATCCTTGGCGTCAAACTGGGCTTC
>MU224874.1:1666745-1704884 GCA_018584345.1 Thuja plicata | reverse complement strand
CATTCTAAGCTAGATTGTAGCATTTGTTTATCATTCATATCTCATTCTAGGATTGTCTTTGAGAGAGATTAAGCCTGAGAGCTCTCTTAACAAAGCTTGGATAGAGAACCATGAGATGAAATAGATTATTAGCTTCAATTCTTAGATTAATTTATATTGTCTTTCCATAGAATTGTTGCTCTTAATCTTAATTTTATGGTGTATTTTCATACACGCACTTGTAGGGCATCAAATTTTCATCTTTTGTCTGGTAGTCTCCATTAACTTGATTAATAATGAGTTGAGAGTCACCATACATGTGTAACTCTACAATCTTCAATTCCATGGCAAACTTGAGTCCATTTACCAATGCTTCATATTCAGAAATGTTGTTCGTGCATGGAAACATTAGTTTGTAGGACTTTGATATCTTGTAACCTTGAGGAGTTATGAACAACACCCCTGCTCCAGAGCCTTTCTGTGTGAAAGAACTGTCAAAATACATCTTCCATGGATACTCAGTTAGATGCATGATTGTCTCATTAGGGAATTCAATTTTTAAAGGTTCATCATCTTGAAGCGGTGAATCCACTAGTTGATCAGCGAGGACTTGTCCTTTAATAGCTCTCCTATCCACATAATCAATGTCAAATTCACTGAGAATGAGGACCCATTTTGCTAAGCATCCTGTTAATGCTATTTTTCTTATAAGGTACTTTAGAGGATCAATCTTAGCAATGAGCCTTATTGTATGTGAGAGCATGTAGTGTCTTAATTTTTGTGATGCAAAGACGACTGCTAAGCATGCTTTCTCAATAATGTTGTAATTGAGCTCATAGGAGACTAGTGTTCTACTGATGTAGTAGATAGCTCATTCTTTCTTTATTTCATCCTCTTGTGCTAATAATACTCCTAATGATGTAGTTGTAGCTGAAATATAGAGGAGTAATAGCTTTCCATGAATAGGCACCATAAGAATAGGAGGAGTAGCCAAGTACCCTTTTGATTCTCTGAATTTGGCTTCACAGTGTTCATCCCATTTGAAGGTAACCCCTTTATGTAGTAATTTGGTAAAGGGTTGGGCTTTGTCAGCAAGTTGTGACATGAACCTTCTGATCAATTGAAGTCTCCCTTGCAATGTCCTCATTTGACTGATGTTGCATGGAGGAGTCATCTCTAGAATAGGTTTCACCTTTGTTGGATCTACCTCAATTCCCTTTGCTGAAACTATAAACCCTAGGAGTTTTCCTAATTGGGTGCCAAAGGCACATTTATTAGGATTGAGCCTGAGTTGGAATTGCTCCATTTGATCCAAGATCTTTCTTAGGTCATCAATATGAGTACCTCTTTCTTTGGATTTAGCCAGTGTGTCATCCACGTAGTCCTCCATGTTCTTGTGCATCATGTCATGGAATATAGTTATCATGGCTCTTTGATATGTTGCACCAGAATTCTTTAACCCAAATGGCATGACATTCCAACAAAAGGTGCCCCATGCACATGTAAATGCAATTTTCTCTTGATCCTCAGGGGCAATTTTGATTTGATTATAGCCTAAGAATCCATCCATTCATGAATACATCTGGTAGCCTGTTGTGAGGTCTATGATCATGTCAATGTTAGGTAGTGGGAAGTCATCTTTCGGACATGCTTTGTTTAAGTCTCTAAAGTCCATACATATCCTGATAGATTTATCAGATTTAGACATGGGAACCACATTGGAGATCCAACCTGCGTAGGTAATGACTCTGATAAATTCGGCTTTCAACAATTTCTCTAGCTCTGCTTTTACCAATAATGCAACATGAGGATGCATCTTTCTAATTTTTTTATTTCACAGGTTTGATCCCAGGAGCTATAGATAAGTGGTGCATGATAATATTAGGATCTAGTCCAAGCATATTTGTATAAGACCATGTGAAGTTGATTTTTTTTCCCTTAGGAACTCAGTGAACTGTGTCTTCTCTTCTTCTGACAAAGATTGTGCAAGGTGTACTACTTGAGGATCTTCAATGGTGCCCAAATTTACTGGCTGTGTTGGTTCAATCAGAACTAAAGACCTTTCCTGAAAGTGCTTAGGGAGGATATCAAGAATCTCATCCTTTGGCACCTCTGAGAGGTTTTCATCATTGGATACGTATTTTATTTTTACTTTTTTAGGATCTGACACTGCCACAACGTGGTTTTCACCGTCAGTTCCTTTTTATTTTTATTTTTTAGTTTTTGACTGAGAAACCTGATATCCTCCTGTGACATCTTCTCACTCCTTGCATTGGTGGAAGAAGGGTAAGGTTCACAAGCATTGAGATAGCAAGCTAGGGTATAGTCATTGGGAAAGTCGAGTTTAGGCATAGGATCTGTGTGAGTCTAATCAATGGGGTCTGGGTGTATCAAAGACAAGGAATCAGACTCTGGGAAGGATAGCATCATGTCAGCATCAAGACCATTAACTGACATGACATGTTTCATTAAGTTAATTTCTGCAATGTTTAGATCAATAAGAGTTAGATCATCATAAAAAGGGTCATTGTTAGTCATATGTGGATCAAACTCTAGTGACTTGTCAGTAGAACTATTATCTTCATCTCTCTATAAACAGAGGCTTATTTCTTGTCATCTTAGAACTTCTTCTAGACTTAGGAAAGCACCAGTCTCTCCTTCCCTGACAGGGAGAAGGAATTCTTCTTCTGCTTCAAGATTATTAGTGTTGTTGGGAGTAGTGTTAGACTATTCACAAGGAGCTGAGGGAGCCACAAATATGTGAATTGTATCTATTCCAATATCTTTAGTGGCAACAGATAGCTCATCCCATTCATAATCATGAGAGTCAGTGACCTTGTCATCAGATCTGTTTAAGTATTCAGCAATGATTATTTGATGTACCTAGTTAGCTACCTGTAGATCAAAGTGTGGTAGATCAAGGACATGTGAAACCATGACCAATTTCCCCCAGTTAGGTTGCAAATCCTGTCATCGGGGCATGCTTTCTATAGTTGTTTCTATCAAGGGTATTTTTGAATCATCTGTTGTGGAGTCTCCTACCTCTTGAATGGGAGGTTGTGCTAACAAAGGGGTGTGAAGATCTTGTAGTACCTCAAAGATGGGTACATAGCGCTCTCCTTGATAGTTGGGATTCTTTGTGCCAACATGTAATAATCTTTCATAGGACCACTTCTCTAGTTCATCTGTTTCATCACTTCTGTTGCCTGAGGTTGGACTATCTTTTGAAGCAGGTTTATTAGTTTTAGTATTAAAACCCAGTCATGTTTTGTCTCTGGTATTCTGGAACTCCATGGGTATAGGCTCAATAAGCCCTTGTCCTGTGTTGTTTAGAGGTCCCTTTCCTTTGTATCCCATCTGTTTGAGGAAATCATATCCCTTTCCATATTGTTCTGGGGATATCTCTACATGTTTGACCTCAGCTTCCATCGGTTCTCCTTTGTAAATTCAGTCCAAGACTACGTGTTCTTCTGTGTTATCTAAAGATGTGGATGTCTTTACCATGCCAGTTGCTTTGTGTACTTCTAGCTCCTTGGATACAGTAGTTGTGAATTTTGAGGAAGGTTTTCTATAGGATCTTGGTGACACCGGAAGTTCTGTCAGTGACAGAGTTAGGTCCGCCTTGTACTCTCCCATACCTATTTCTTCAATTTTTAAGGTTTTGCCAAAACTCTTCATAACCATGTCCTTGGTAGTTTCAAGAACAATCATATCCATAGCCTCCTTGTTATGCGGGTTCATACTACCTGCTTTGATATTATTACAAGTATAGTTAGCATCTGCAGGAATAGTCACTTCCACCCCATTATGTGGGAACTTTATACATTGGTGGTAAGTGGATGGCATAGCTTGCATTTCATGAATCCATGGTCTTCCCAATAGTATATTGTAGGCCAGGGGTAGATCCAGAACTTGACATACAACATTCCTCTTAATTGGTTGACCCTGATAGGCAGAACAATTAGTCCTTTAGAGGATCTTTCTTCCTCATCATATGCTTTGATAGTTATTTTGCTTCTAGAGTCAATGATCTGTTCTAAAAGACCAAGTTTCTTGATTAGATTAAGCGTACATATATTTAGTCCTGTGCCTCCATCTATCAACATGCGTCTAACACAGGATTTATGAATGAGGACTTCGATATGGAGGGGTTGATTATGTGGATGTGTCAATGACTTATCATCCTCTTTAGAAAAGGAGAGGTAATGTGGCACCGAGATGTGATTGACCATCGCTTGGAATTTGTCTATATCAATATATTTTGGGATGTTAACAACATGTAGAGCTTGTTCTAAGATTTCCCTATGTACTATTGATATCTTGAGTAACTCAAAAATGGAAATTTTGGCAGAGGTTCATTGCAATTGATCTACCAAGTCATACTTTGCTCCAGGAATAGTAACCACATGTTTTACTATTGGTTTAGGAATAGCAATGATAGGAACCTTGGATGTTGATGCTGGTTTTGGGGGTCCTTTGATCATGACATGTGCTTGGCTCCATGTTACGTCGTTTGAGTGGAATGAAACACCTTTGATTGTGACCATATTAATTGATTCAGTCATAATGTCTAGCATATTGATCACATTGTCATTATTGGAATAGGTGTAGTTCACTTCATTACCCTTCCCTTTAGATGTTTCTCCTTTTTCATAATTAGGAAATGGTTTATTGAATGTTGTATGATCCTCATTGGTAGTGTGTCTGTCCACTTTGATCTTACCACCTTCAATGAGGTCTTGAATGACATGTTTAAGTTTAAGGCAATTATTAGTTTTGTGTCCCTTGTTTTTGTGGAAGACACAATAGGAATTATCATCCCTCCACCTTGGTTTGACCGCTAGTTCCCAGGGTTTTGAATCGGGAATTGTGAGAAGCTTGTTATCCAATAGAGTCTTCAAAATGATCTCGAAAGGTTCTCCCAAAGGAGTAAATGTTCTCTAAGGTTTTGAAGTCCATGACCAACCCTTTCTATTATCATTGTTTGTTTTAGGTATGGGCGTTGTTACCTTGGCATCCTTGCTTGCTTGCATACTGTTGGTTAGATTGAATATCTTGGGCTTAGGGCCAACATTAGATGCATCTACTATGCCATTGTTGATGAAATTTTTGTTTTTCTTCCACCATTTAGGCTTGGAGTTGGAGTTGTTAGTTTTGTTTTCATTTTGAAGGGTGATCTCCCCCCTTTTGACCATGAATTCATTGATACAGAGGGCATTCTTAATCATTCTGTCGAAGCTTGGTGAGTCTTGCATTTGTAATGTGTAGTTCAATTCAGGCACCAGGTTATTAATGAAGATTTCCATCTTTTCTGATTTAGGAATGGCCCTTGAATATCGTGCAAATATCTTCCTCCATCTTTGTAGGAAGTGTGTAAACGATTCACCAGTCTTCTATTTAATATTACATAGATCCATCATAGTCACATCATGTTGGATGTTGTAGGAGTAATGTTGGATAAATTGTTGAATCAACTCCTCAAAATTTTTTACCTTAGGGTTCAGTTTTGAAAAGCACTCCATGGTGTTACCTCCTAGACTTCCCAAAAATAGTTGCATGAGGTATGTAGGTTTGTGCATGTATTCTATGCTCAAAGCACAGAATTCCCTTACATGATCGTGTGGGTTAGTTTCTCCCGTGTATTTGTCATATTTTGGTCTTTCTATATTATGAGGAAATGGGATCATAGTAATACTCTTATCAAAGGGGAATGGACAAATGGAGTCCAAAGAGTATGGTGATTTTGGTTTAGCCTTCTCTTGTTTGATATTTGTAGGCTTTGTTTGCATCAATGTTAGCTGTTTGGCAAGAATAGATATAGGATTTGGTACCTCCTTTTCTTTGAGTTGTTCCTCATTGTAATCCTTAGGTAATTTGACACCCATGGATGCTAGATGGAGGAAGTATTTCTCTTTATCCTTGTCAATCATCTTTTCCATTATTTTATGGAACCTCTTGCTTTGTTTGAGTTTTTCATATTCTTCTTCAGTGATTTTGTTCTCACTCCTGGACTCAAATAAAGGATGTTTGAATGTGGGTTATTCTTCCTCGTCAGTATCTTCAGTCTTTTGGTGTTTTCCATTGTTATATTCCTCAAAAGCCTCACTCCATATGCGAGTGTTGCTATCCATTTGTGGAGATTCTAGATCGAGTAGGGAACTATGAGATGTTTCCCCTTGAAAGTGTGGTGTTTTAGGAGGCACTTTTGATCCTTTAGAGGTGTACTTGTTGCATCTTGTGTTAACCATGAAGTTATGTCTCAACTTTCATCAACGTTTCCCAAGAGTGTCAGATAGTATCTTGAATCTTTCAAGTGAGTGTGTCTAGGTGGAAGTATCATTTGAGTTTTGGTGGAAGTAAATGATTCTAGTGTCAGGGGGTTAGAATTCCCTGATAGTGAGCTAGGAACCAAGTGTTTGTAAGAAGTGGATAGACCACACATTTTGAGACAGATTATGAGAAACCAACAGGACATATAAGGTGGACGTCTGAAATTTTTTTTGATTTAATGACAGGGAAACCAGAAAAGACAACAGGGATAGACTACAAATCCAAAAGGGTATCCAAATCAACTGAAACTTTCTAAGAAATTATCTTGCAAGTGCCCACTATCCTAGATGTGAGCTCCTAGACGCAATCCTAGAAATATAGGATGCGAGCTACTGATTACCCTGGATACGAGTTTAAATACCTGATGTGACTATGTGCTGACTAGATGCAATCTAGGATACAAGATGCGAGCCTAAATACTGCATGTAATTTGGGAAATCC
This sequence comes from Thuja plicata, assembly GCA_018584345.1. NCBI lineage: Eukaryota > Viridiplantae > Streptophyta > Pinopsida > Cupressales > Cupressaceae > Thuja > Thuja plicata. The sequence continues at coordinate 1,698,134 of MU224874.1, read as the reverse complement.
AAGATGCAATTTTATGATGTCTTTGTTAGTTTTAATCAGTTTTGAAAAGTTCATTTTGGAAGTGTGTGAAGCTCGTCTGATTGTAGTTTTTGCATTCTGAGATTTGTTGGTGAATAAAAACACGTGTTGATCCAGGATTGAATTTTTTTGTTTGTTTGAAGCTGTTATCTTTTTAATGATTTTTCAAACATGTCAAACAAATTTGCATTGTTAGGAGGATGAAATAGACACACATCTTTTTCCTATTTTCTAGGTGGAGGATGGAAATATTTGCTCATTGACTTAGACACACACTCAAATGCTAATCAGAATATAGTCATCACCAAACATGCAATCGCTCCAGTCATGATGTTGTATTAGCCGACTCCAAATGCAAGTGAGGGCACCATATGATGAGTGTCTTGAGGCAATTAATTTTTGCCTTGCACAAAGATTATCACCCTTTCAGGGGTGAATCAGGAATTCTTTCAGTTGAAATGTTTTCTATTATTGGGCAATCCATTTGAAATCGTCCCCCATAGAATTGCACAAGGCAAAATTGAGGTGTATAGCCCTATGAGTACCTGAATATGTGTAGTCTCACAGGAAATATTCAAGCGGCTCAGCTCTACACATACCCAAGCATGTTTAAGGAATGATGTCAAAATTCCATGAAAAAAACCAGCTCTATCTTCTGAGGCTTTAGCCTACAAGGAAGCAACTATTTATAGTGAGTTGGAAGGGTTGGCATAAAACCTGTCCTCACTTGGGTCATTCCTAAGATATTTTTTCCTCAACCGACAGGCCCTCTACTATTAAATATGCATACAAAGGATTGGCGAGTGTAGGATGTCTAGATTTCTGATTCTTTCGAGGAAGAAGAGCATACTCTCCTAATCCATGTCATTTTCTCCTAAAATAGATTCAAACAAAAAATTCATTCCCTCAAGAAATGTTGTGCTCAATTTAAAGTGTTCCTATTTAATGGAATACAGAATGCTTTTAAGGGAAAGTTTGCTTGTTCAATTAATCCACAATCTTTAAATGAGTAGCTTGTTCAATTTCTGATCCAAAATTAGATGATGAAACTTGTTCAATTTTCCCACAATATTAAGTGCTTTGATTGGTTCAATTACTAATTCCAAGAGTAATTATATGATGAGAGTTGGCTTGTTCAGTTATCTCCAAATTCTTTTCAACCCATAAACTGAGGTGTGAGTTTCTAATTATCCTAAAAATGAAAAGAGCATAGTCCTCTAGTCAGTTTAGTGGTAGATTGGAAAATGTTTATTAGTATGGAAAGCAAGTAAATAGAGGTCAAGATGGGGGGTAGCAACCTGAAAAACCAAGTTAGTATCCTTTGCTTCAACTTTTATGAAAAAAACCTTCAATAACAACCTGTAAACAATCGTTAGGCTGCAAAAATGTCATCAACACAACTGGTCAAGATATTAGGGTTAGGAAAACGAAGTTTGCAAATTTTCTAACTAGATGTGAGCCTAAAATAACTGGAAGTAATACCTTTTACCAAATGCGGTCTAAAACTAGAAACGATCCTAGATATCCCAGATGCGAGCCTCATTTTCTATAGTGCAACAATGTATCCCAGATGCGATTCCTTGTCACCAGAAATGACTCTAGACCTGAAAAATGGGCAGATAGATTAGTGGAAAATAATGTCAAAATGAGGTTAAATCCTGATTTGAGCCCCGTGGTGGGTGCCAAAAATGTGTGTGTGATTTTTGTACCTATTTAAGAAAGACACAAAACTTCAATAGATCATTGCATTAGCTAAAAAGGGGTTAGATGAGCGTGTAAAACCAACTAATATCGACCTATTACTTTCTAACTAAGAAGAGTGTGATTAATAACATAATAGCCCTTAGATTATGCTACTACCAGTGACATATACGACTTAGCATGAAATATTTGAATTAAAACAAGCTATTTAATCATTAAACAATGCATTCTAGATCTAAAAATGGAGATAATAACAATGCCTAAACATGAAAAGCTAAATGAAACATGAATCTAGAAGAATCCTAGCAACATAACAATGCATTTTCAATATGAGATGAAGACTTATTTACTCTCAAAAATGCCTTCTATTTATAGAAGAATGAGGAGAGAGAGGGGGGACAATAGAAGAATGAGAAGACAGAGGGGGGGACAAGGTGCATTAATGAGTTGAAAATCTCATTAATGGTGTGTAAGAAGAAATAAATGTCAAAGGCATTTAATAGGCATGGGGGAGACATGGGCTTAAGGAATATACATTAATGAGAGCCTTAAAGAAGCATGGTAAGGGTGTAAGAGAGTGGCTTGAGAAAGTGGACTTGAGGGAAGGAATCTTGAGATTCCTTGACTTTCTCAAGTGGGTGGAGTCCTTAATCATTCCTTAATGGAATGTGACAACATTAGGAGGTGGGTTAGGATATAATTAGGATTAGAATTAGATTAGTATGGGGGGAATAGGTGGGGATGGGTTAGAACCCAGGGTAGAAGTGGTTGAGATAGGTTAGGTTGGGTTTTAGGGGAATATAAATGAAATGAATTACTTGACATAATTCATTTAAATATATAGGATTCAATTACTTAAGCATTTTATTGCTTTTCAATAATTAAGGGGACTATAGTCATTTTAATTAAATTAATTAGGCTAGGGGAATAGGTTCATTTGCAAGTGAGCAATTGATTTAGGGATTATTTAATTCCTTTATGATTAAATACTATAGCCATATTTGAATTTGATTTGATTTAATTGGTTTAAATTGATTTGAATTGTATGGCTATAATAGTTAATATAATTCAGTGACAAAAATCACCTATGACATTAAATTTGATTTAAAATGAATTATGCCAAAGTAACATTGTCATGACATAATTGGGGTATGATCACACTTAGGGCAAATAGGGTCTATAGTCAGAACATACCAAATCTAGGTGGTTACACAACCAATTGAAGATGCTACCTGGATGAACCCTAAAGACATTCTAAAGACAGGTTATCCACTTGAAGAATTCACAACTCAAGAGACTTGAGTTCATTTTGTCATGAGGAGTATGGTGCAAGGCACCTCTTGAATATCTTACCTTTCTTGCTTTTATGTTTGTAATAAGGTACATCCTTGAGATCACCCTTGTGTGTGTTTGTTTTATAGGTCTATGATGTAAGGTGATGGACCTAAGGTGAGTTATAAACCTAGGTTCCTAAAACCATGGTTAGACCTTGGTAGCTTGGAAAGTTTAGTGTTTGGTTAGATGTTTATGTTTCAAGGCCTTAGATTAGGTTCCTTTCATTTTTTTAACCTCTCCCACACCTTGGGAGTTCGGTAAGGTTAGCATTTTCCCAAAATAGCAACTTTCTCACATATTGATAAAAAGTTGTCTTTTTGCATGAGCAACTTTTGCAAAATGTTGCTCGATGAATGACAACTCCATTGTAACTGACCTCACAAACTTACTAAAGAATCTAAAACTCCTAGAAGATTCTATTAGGTGAGATGATGCCTCCCATGAAGGAGATATTTGGTTGTGTACGGAGTTTCATGTTCAAAGAGAGGAATAGAAGAGTGTTTTGAGCATTTTGATAGTGTATGGCCTGGTACAGATTCATCTTGTGGATCCAGTTTTAGTGATTTGTGATGTCTTGAGTTCCTTGAACAATCCAGTTGGTTTGAGTTGTTTTTGTCAAGTTTGATAGAAGTTATAGAATTTACTTGCTTGTTGTCTGAGAAAACAAGGCTTTACTAGGTCAGTCACAAAGATGTGATCCTAACTTGAGCTTTATCCAGTGGATCTTCTTGGACACTAAAAAATGATATTTAGGATCATGGTATTTAAGAATCCAAAATCTTAGACCCTAATTTTTAGTCCCACTATTTATGAGATCAAGCCCTAGGCTAATTATCTCTATGTAATTAGCCTGGCTTTTTGGTGCAGTCACATGCATGAGTTATATGTGGCTTGGGGGATCAAACCAAGAGTGTTTATAGACTATTTTTGGGTAGGGGAAACCATCTAAGTCCTTGCATTTCATCCATGAACCCACCTTCTACCACTTACTTAACAAACCAAGCTTGAACTAGCTAATTAGGCATGTGTGTTTTGTGAGAGTTTAGGGGTGCATGAGTGAAGTGAGATGCCAAGGCTTTAGAGGTTTTACAAAATCCATAAAGGGTGTCTAGAAACCCAATTAGATTTATTAGATCCCACTGTCACTGAAATTTAAGTCTAGAATACCTACTGGTTAGGGCTACAAGGAATCCTAGATCATTTGGAATTTGACTACCTTTGGGTCTACAAGACCAAATCCAGTGGTGGATTCTTGATCCTTATGGTCTATTAGGAGTCTTCAATCACTTAGAATAGGATTTTGAATCCTCTGGTAAAGTTTTACACTTTGATGTGTGGTTTAGGGAAAGTGTCCCTAAAAGAGAAATTGCATTGTTTCATAGGTTGGTTTGGAGAGTCAAGATAGGACAAGGGAAGCATATTGACCCCTTGGACAAGTCAGGAGGCATCCTAAGAAGACTTGTGTGGAGTTATATTGACCAAGTTATAAACTTGGAAAGGTGATAAGGAGTTAGAGCCTATCAAGGCTATCTTGCAGTGCACTCTGCATCAAACAGGAAATAAGCCATGCTCAAGGATCTGAGAAGGATGAAAAAGGACCTGTCACTCACCAAAATATTGATGATCAAGGTTCTAAAGATAAAGGAAAGAATAAGGTGACAAGAATAGAAATAGATGAACCCAAAAGTCACAAAGTTCCAATAGATCAAATGTCTAAGTTGGACATTGACCTTGAGAGATCCAAAAGGGAGAAGGAAACCATGGCCAAAATGTTGGAGAAAGTAGAAGTAGATGCTGCTAATTTAGAGATGAAGAAGAATATTGATTTCCTCATGAAATCTTCTGGACTTTCTCATGATGGTGCTAAAAATTCTACAACATCAAATGCCAAAGCTTCTACCTTCCAAGATGATGATAGATTCCAAAGTAGACCACTTCATGCAAAAAGGTAAAAGCAATTTTCTTTCATTGTATTCCAGGTTATCCAAATGTAGTCCCAAATGAGATTGGGGATAGACTTCCAAAATTTTTAGGAAATAATGTTATTACTTGTGAGGTACATTTAATAAAAAAAATTGATATCATGGATGACCTTAATATCAATCATGAAGATGTCTTGATGAAACTTTTTGTTCAGTCTTTAGTTGAATATGATAGGGAATGGTTTAGAGGGTTATCTCATGATTTTGTGGGGTCTATGGATGAACTAATAGATTTCTTTAAGGATCAATATGGTGATAATACAAATGAGGGATTCTTGTTGAATGAATTTAACAATATAAAGAAAAATTTAAATGAGGAAGTTGTTGAATTCAATACAAGATTCCAAAGAGCTATGCATAGGCTTTTTCAGAAAATAAGGTTTGATGAAAAGGTATGTCTTGCTACATATTTAAATGATTTTGATTCTAAAATGGGATATTCTCTCTGAGATAAGAACCCAAGAAGCCTTATTGAAGCTTATAAGAAAACTGTTAATATAGAAATGAATAGAAGAGTATTAGGAAAAATGGGTAGAAGGGATGATGAGCAGTTTAGTAGTAGCAATAAAAAAGAACCAGGACATAAAGAATATAAAGCTCCACTTAATAGTAGGCCATCCTATAACAGTTATAGTCAGTAGCCCAAAATGCAAAATTATCCTTACGATACCCAATTTAAGGATGGAAAACCTATTGTCCCACAAAGAAAGGACAAGCCTGATAATCAAACTCCTGATCCTTCGCATAAAAATTCTGTCAATATGTGCAATGATGATTATTGGTGTGTAGCTTGTGAAAACCCACATAATCCTAATAACAGTGGTTGTGCTATGACTTATTCTCATTCATGTCCTGATGTAGATTCTGATAATGAAATTGAGAACCATGATATGTATGGTTCACAAAGTAGAGAAGAAGTATATCATCAACAAGTTTTGTCTGATAGTGAAGAAGAAAAGGTTGATAATATAAGGTGTTATGCTCAAATTAGTGAGGAGTCTACAATAGTAAGAATACCCTCTGATGAGGAGAGAGAAATAATTACAGCTAATCTGGTTACTAAAGTAATAATTAATTATAACTTGAGAAATAGAGTAGTTGGTGATGTAGGTAGCCAACCAGCTGGCATTTTTATCAAAGAAAACAAAGAAGATGTCAAGCAGACACAAAAGAAGGAAAGATCTACTGAGAATGTAAGTAATCCAAAAGTCAAAGTTGTAAACAAATCAAATGGTCCAAACATTATACATGATGAAAAATCCAAAGCATCATAAATAAGTCCTTCCCCTCCTAGAGTGGAAAATAAGAAATCAAAGAAAGAACAGTCAACTCTGACCATTCAAATTGAGGATAGTAATCTTAGTCTTGAGAAGCAAAAATCCTTTGATGTAGAATACACCCCTTTTGATATGGGGCATTTGTTGTCACAAATGACTGTTAAAGTTCCATTTTTAGAAATTATGAGATTTAAGGAGCATAAGGAGAAGGTCCTCACAATGCTAGATGGTGTTTCTTTAATAAGATTCCAAAACCCAGAAGGTATTGAAAAGATGGAAAATGTACAAAATAAGTCAGACAACAAGGGAAAAGATTCAGAAGGAATTATTTAAGAAATCCCTCAAATTTATTTGAATACAAATCATGTAAACACTTCCTTAAGAGTTGTTGATCCATTTTTCTTAACTTTGGTTATTAATGGTAAGATGCTAAAAAATTGTATGATAGATTCTGGAGCATCTAACACTGTTATGCCTGTAGAGATAATGAAGTCAATGGGATTAAAATTTGACACTCCTCATGGAAGATGTTAGGAAATGGAATCTAGAGAAATCCCTGTCATTGGTACTATTAAGGATTTTCCTTATAGGTTAGCAGTATGTCCTCACAAAATGCTAACAATGAGTATCTTGGTTGTTGATATTCCACCTCATTATGGAATTTTGTTATCAAGAAAATGGAGTACTTCAATGGGTGGAAGTATCCAATGTGATTTGTCTTTTTCTACTTTCAATATTGCTTGTGATAATTTCAAGGTGTCCCGAGAAAGTAGTACTCTGTTGGAGATTTGCTTCTGTGCAAATAATTGATTGTATGTTTGTCATTGATGACAAGATATGATACACAATGGTGTTCTATATGCAATTATCAATACAGATGTTTTGGAGATATGTGTGTTAACTTCCATGATGTATATATGTTCTAGATGCTATATGCATTCATGCCGAGTTAGATATGAAGTTTTAGTTGAGTTATGTTAATCAGTTATGACAGCTACAGTGACTGAAGATTATCTGTGAAGAGCTGACGTAATTACATTATTTCTTGAGTTGCGCCTATCTTTGGGATATGTATTTTTGTATTCATATTTAGTTATGAGTTAAATATAATTATATAAAGGTGCCAAATGTGTTCTATTAGAATCGTGAAGTTGGAGTTAATTTGGTGGAGTTGACTTTGTGAAGCATCACGTCTATTCAGTTTTGGTTGTGTGATTTTAATCAGGTTGTGTGCTTGATGTGGCCAACTAAAGAAGTATTAAAGGGACTCCTAAAGCTGATGATAAACACATATTTTGGGAAGATACTTATAGTAGTTCATTTGGTGAATGTTAAGTGTGAATGATAAGAAAAGAGAGAAAAAGTACATAAGAGAATGTCTGTTATTGTGGGACAGTAGAGACATTTAATTCATCAAGAAAAGATCTATGTGAAGAAGAAGTGGAAGTATACAACACACTAGAACTAATCAAGATAGCAGGTCTACTCAAACAGTTCATTTATCAGATATAGTGCATATTTTTTTACTGAAGATTGCAGCCTTCATCATTTTAGCAGTAAGCTTTTGGACAGTGAGTCCTCACCCCTAACAGGGTTATTTGTAAAATACTCCTAATAGGGTTAGACCCTTAACCAGGTCACTGTAATTATTGCATTGTAAAGAACAACTCCTAACAGGGTTGCAAGATCTCCAAATAGGGATAATTACACTCAAGTATAGTTCTTTGTGGGTGCTTATTCCCACCGGGGTTTTTACCTATTTGGTTTACTCGTAACCAAAATTGTTGTGTTCTATCTTGTGTTATCTGAATGTGTTAATGCTTAATGTTATTAACTGATTCACGACCCCCCCCCCCCCCCCCCCCCCTCTTAGTTATCCCTTGGGACTATTCCAACAATTGGTATCAGAGCCAAGTACCTTGGAGAGAAATCCTAATAGCTTAAGGTAGATCATATGGCATACTTCAGGAAAGAGAGTCCTAAGTTTGATGGAGAAAACTATCTTAACTGGAAGAACAAAATGATAACACATATTCAGTGTGTTGGATTTGAGATCTATGAGATTGCCACTCATGCAATTGAAGTTCCCACCTTGAAAGACCTTGTAGAAGAAGACTCTACAATTAAACAAAAGGAAGTGTTCACTCAAAATGCAATTTCCAAAGAAGCCCTAATCAGTGCCCTATCTGACAATGAATTTTCTAAGATCAAGATGGCAGATAAAGCATACTCTATTTGGAAATACTTAGAAGATATGTTTGAAGGAGACATCCAAGCAAAGCATACACGCAGAAAGACATGGAAGAAAAGATACAACAACTTAGAGATGCTACCTAAAGAAAACATCAGAGCCTACAATCAGAGAATTAATGAAGCAGTTTCAGGTATCAGGAACAATGGTGGAGAAATTTTAGAGGATGATATAATGGACAAACTAATGACCACATTGACAATAGACTATGAGAGAAAGATCAATATCTTAGATGAGACTATGCAATTTTCAAAAGACTTAAAGAGGGAGACTTTGATCAGCAAAATATCTGCATTTGAGATATCAAGATTGAAGACAGAACCTAAAAGTGAGACAGCTTTCAAAGCCTCAGTCCACAGCAAGAAATATATAAGTAGCTCTAGCAATAATGAAGAAGTGGATACAAAACTAGAAGAAATCATTGTTATGATTTCCAAGAAAGAAAGGAAATGTAAAGGGAAATATGAAGGATAGCTACCATTCAAATGTTTTTCACGCAATAAAGTTGGTCACTTTGCATCCAAGTGTCCTACAAGAGTCAAGAAGTTCATATCAAATTACAATCCCAAGTACACTAAGGAATGTTATCATGTTGAAGATGGTGTAACTGATGATGATTTAGGAGAAGATGAAATTGGATTCGTTTCCATTAAAGACATTGAGAAGATGCTTGAAGAAATGGACAAAGAAGATGAAGAAAAGGCATAAGAGTTAGCATTAGTTTCAAAAGTTGACATCAGAACTGGCTGGATCATTGACAGCGGATGTTCACACCACATGACAGGAGACAAAGAAAGATTTGTACATTTGGACAAGTAAAAAGGTGGCATGGTTACATTTGGAGATAACACTCCCAAACCTATCATAGGAAAAGGTTCTATCACCTTAGATGGAAATAATAAGATAGATGATGTTCTTTATGTTGATGGCTTACATCATAACTTACTAAGTGTTGGACAGTTGCTTGATAAAGGATATCAGTTGGAATTCAAAACAACCAGTGCATCATTAACAACAAAGAAGGAGACATGATCGCATCAGGGTCAAAGACCAAAGGTAATGTCTTTCAGCTCAATTCAGAAGTAAGTTGTTTTGTTGCAAAAGTGGATGACAATTGGCTATGGCACAAGAGACTTTGTCATATCAATTTTGACAACATAGTCAAGATAAGTAATGTAAAGGAAGTAAGAGACCTTCCAAGTATTGCAAGACCAGCTGAAAAAGTGTGCAGGGAATGTGTGATGGGGAAGCATGTGAGGACCTCATTCAAGAGAAAACAAGAATCTGCTGAAAACAAATTAGATCTGATACACACAGACCTATGTGGACCTACTCAAACAAGATCATACTATGGAGAAAGGTATTTCATCTTGTTTGTTGATGATTTCTCAAGGATGATGTGGGTTGCATTCCTAAAAGACAAATTTGAAGCTTTTGAGAAGTTCAAAGTGTTCAAAGCTAAGGTTGAGAATGAATCTAGATTGAAGATAAAATGTCTGAGATCTGATAGAGGAGGAGAATTCACGTCTGACCAGTTTTATGATTACTGTGAAGAACATGGAATCAAGAGACAGTTAAGTGCACCTAGAACCCCTCAGCAGAATGGGATTGCAGAAAGAAGGAACAGAATAATACTTGACACAGTGCACACTATCATGATTAAAGGAAAGGTTTCCCATACCTATCGGAGAGATGCGGTCAATACAACAGTCTATACTATCAATAGAATACAATTAAGACCATGCACAGACAAGACAGCCTATGAACTTTGGTTTGGTAATGTACCTACTGTAAAATACTTTAGAATCTTTGGAAGCAAGTGCTACATCAAGAGAGATGATAGCATTGGCAAGTTTGATGCTAGAAGTGATGAAGGTATTTTTCTTGGTTACTCTACTAAAAGAAAAGCCTAGAGATGTTTTAATCTAATATTAAAGAAGATCATTGAAAGTACTCATGTGAAGATTGATGAGAAGTTTATGATTCAATAAAGATATTATGAATGTGCTCCCATGATTGAAGATGAGCCCAAACCCATCAATAAGGACACATTTATTGAAGAAATGTTTGACTGTATTGATGTTTCATGTAACAATCCTGAACCAAGTGAAGAAGAATCACAGATTACAAATGAAAGTGTCACTCCTAAGAACTCAAATACACATCCAAATACCACTCAAAGGAAGAAATCATTGGAGATCATAGCGCTAAAGTCTTGACAAGATCCAGAGCAAAAGGTTCAACTATTGATGAAGAGGTATGCTTACTTTCTCATATTGAACCCTTAAGTATTAAAGATGAGTGCAAAGATTCAAATTGGCAAAGTGATATGCAAGAAGAATTAGATCAAATAATCAAGAACAAAACATGGGAACTAGTCCCTAAACCTCATGACAAGAACGTAATTGGAACAAAATGGATATTTAGGAACAAAATGAATGAAGAAGGCACAGTGGTAAGGAACAAAGCAAGATTGGTATGTAAAGGATATGCGTAGAGAGAAGGAATAGAATACACTGATACATTTTCCCCTATGAGAATACTGGAAGCTATCAAGTTGTTTTTGGCCTATGCAACATTCAATAACTTCAAAGTATATCAAATGGATGTCAAGTCAACTTTTCTAAACGGTGACTTGAAGGAAGAAGTCTACATAGAGCAGCCTAAAGGATTCAAATTTTCAAACAAACCAGACATGGTATGCAGATTAAAGAAATCACTTTATGGACTTAAACAGGCCCCAAGAGCTTGGTATGAGAGACTTAATGGTTACTTAACAAAGATAGGATTCAGAAAAGGAGCAGCAGACTGTAATTTATTCATAAGAGAGACAGATGAAGGATTACTACTCATTTCTATTTTTGTTGATGACATTATCTTTGGAGGTAATGACAAACTAAGTGCAGAATTTGCCAAGGAGATGAAAAGTGAGTTTGAAATGAGCATGATTGGACCTATCAAATATTTTCTTGGATTGAATGTAAAACAAACAGACAAAGTCATATTCATAAATCATTCTAAGTATGTGAAAGAGATATTGAAGACTTTCAAAATGGAAGATTGCAAACCAGTAAGCACCCCCATGATAACAGGAAGAAAGCTTTCTAAAGATGATAATTCTACAGCAGTTGAAAAGACTCTATACAAGTCTATGATTGGAAAACTCATATATCTTACTCAATCTAGACCGAATATTTCTAATGCACTTGGCATTGTTGGAATATTTTCAGTTGAACCTAAACAAAATCACCTAATGGAAATAAAAAGAATATTCAGATATTTAAAAGGAACTATAGACTATGGTTTACGGTATCCTAACTTAGAGAATATACAACTTCATGTGTATACTGATGCTTATTGGGTAGGTTGTGTTGATGACAGAAAGAGTACATCATGAGGAGCAATATTTCTTGGAGATAGATTGGTCACTTGGATAAGTAAAAAGTAGAATTGTATCTCTCGGTCAACAGCAGAAGCTGAGTATGTTACAGTAGCATTGAATTGTTCAACAATGGTTTGGATCAAATAGATGATTAAAGAATTTGGTATTGAGATTGATTATCCTATTGTTATTCACTGTGACAACACTAGTACTATCAATATGTCAAAGAACCCTATGATGCATGCAAAGACAAAACACATTCAGATCCAATACCACTTTCTAAGAGAAAAAGTTGTAGACAGAGAAGTAAAATTGGATTATGTGAGCACTAAAGAACAATTAACGGATTTTTTTACAAAGCTATTATCAAAAGATACTTTTGAGTATCTCAGGGAGAAGCTGGGAGTAATTCCCTTTCCTGAGTCTGATTAGAATTTGCAGAAAGAACATCGGTCCTTGGTGACTGATGAATGGTTGACTACTCTACTTCTGGAGTAGTACCTGTGCCTAATGGTGTTTAACAACCTTTGCCATAGATGTCAAAGGGGGAGTATATAGTTAGAAGAGCAGTAATAGTGAAGAGGAACTTTTGATGAGGATATTGAGAAGATTGTAAAAAGAAGGAAGACACTTTGAGTTGATGATATCATATGTTTCCATCAATGTCAAAGGGGGAAATTGTTGGAGATTTGCTTCTATGCAAATAATTGATTGTATGTTTATCATTGACGACAACATATAATACACAGTGGTGTTCTATATTCAATTATCAGTACAAATGTTTTGGATCTATGCGTGTTTAATTCCATGATGTATACATGTTCTAGATGCTATGTGCATTCATGCCGAGTCAGATATGAAGTTTCAGTTGAGTTATGTTAATCAGTTATGACAGTTACAGTGATTGAAGATTATCTGTGAAGAGCTGACATAATTACATTATTTCTTGAGTTGCACCTATCTTTGGGATATGCGTGTTTGTATTCATATTTAGTTATGATTTAAAGATAATTATCTAAAGGTGCCAAACATTTTCTATCATAATCGTGAAGTTGGAGTTAATTTGGTGGAGCTGAATTTGTGAAGCGTTGCGTCTATTCTGTTTGGGTTGCGTGATTCTAATCAAGTTGCGTGCTTGATGTGGCCGACTAAAGAAGTATTGAAGGGAATCCTAAAGCCGACGAAGAACACATATTTTGGGAAGATACCTATAGTAGTTTATTTGATGAACGCTAAGTGTGAATGATAAGAAAAGAGATAGAAAAAGTACAAAATAGAATGTTCGTTATTGTGGGACAATAGAGACATTTCATTCATCAAGAAAAGATCTATGTGAAGAAGAAGTGGAAGTATACAACACACTAGAATTGATCAAGATAGTAGGTCTACTCAAACAGTTCATTTATTAGATATAGTGCATATCTTTTTTTACTGAAGGTTGCAACCTTCATCATTTTAGCAGTGAGCTTTTGGACAGTGAGACCTCACCCCTAACAGGGTTATTTGTAAAAGACTCCTAACAGGGTCAGAACCTTAACCAGGTCATTGTACTTATTGCATTGTAAATAAAAACTCCTAACAGGGTTGCAAGATCTCCTAACAGGGATAATTATACTCAAGTACAGTTCTTTGTGGGTGCTAATTCCCACCAGGGTTTTTACCTATTTGGTTTCTCCGTAACCAAAATTGTTGTGTTCTTTCTTGTGTTATCTGAATGTGTTAATGCTTAATGTTATTCTAGAGTTAATTGAGTAAAAGATTAAACTAGTTGATAATTGATTCAACCCCCCCCCCCCCTCTCAGTTATCCCTTGGGANTTGATAATTGATTCACCCCCCCCCCCCCCTCTCAGTTATCCCTTGGGACTATTCCAACAGACTCCTCATATGATTGAAGTAAATGAAGATACTGACATGAATTGTTTTGTTGATACTGATATTGGATCTTTTCAAATACAAGATATAGGGGTTGGAGAAAGAACTCAGACTATGCTTTTGTCTAATGATAAGAATAATTTGATGGAACAGTGTGATTTGTGGACCATGTACTTTGATGGAGAAAGTTCTAAGGAAGGAGTTGGTGCAAGAATTCTATTGATCGCTCCTAGTGGTAAGACCTACAAGTTTTATTTTACATTATTGTTTGCATGCATGAATAATGTTGCAGAGTATGAAGCTTTGTTAATTGGTCTGAGAATAGCCTCAAAACATAAGATAAAAAGTCTCAGAGTGATTGGAGACTCTGAATTGATAATATCTCAGATTAAATCCAAATATGTATCAAAAAATCAGAGACTTAAGTAGTATAGGAATGTTGTTTGGGATGAATTAGAGAAATTTGATGCATTTGGTATTGATTGGGTAGATAGAGGTAAAAAAAAATGGAAGATTTACTAGAAAACATTTCCTTAAGAACTGAGGATATTATATTTGCAGGAATTTCTAAAATAGAAATTCAATCTAGGCCTTCAATACCGGACAATGTTGAGAATTGGCAAGTTTTTGAAGATGACTTAGATATTCTGAGATTTTTGAATTGTGAAGCAGAATTTTTAAATAAAGAAATGGATTTTAGTGGATATGTTGAAACCTTGGATAAAAAGGATACTATTTTTGGTAAAGAGGTGCTTCAATTGAAATCAAATAGAGTTCCCAAAGGGCTAGTTATTCTTGAGAAGGCCTTTGATAATAAAGATAAGTCTTTTTTTACAAATAAGGAAAGAAAACTTGAAGATTTGGAAGAAGTAAATATAGGAACAACTGAGAGCCCATAGAATGTGTATATTTGTAGAAAGTTGTCTCCTAAAATCATAAAGTTATTAGTTGATCTTCTCAGAAAATATAGGCATGTGTTTGCATGGTCTTGTGATGATTTGAAAGCCTATAGAGAAGATTTGTTTCAACATGAGATTCCTTTAAAGGAGGGCACTAAGCCTTTCAGACAAAATTTGAGACCTGTGAATCCCACCCTAGCACCAAAAATGTAGGAATAATTAAAGAAGATGAAAGATGCTAGGATTATTAAAACCATCAAACATTCTACACAGGTATCAAATTTGGTGCCAGTGAGGAAGAAAAATGGAGATATCAGACTTTGTGTAGATTTTAGAAATCTGAATGTCAGTTCATTGAAGGATAATTATGGTTTTCCAAATATGGAAGCCATGTTACAAAGAGTTACTGGGTCTAAATTAATGTCTATGATGGATGGGTTCTCAGGATATAACCAAGTCATGGTTAAGGAGTCTGAACATTTCAAGACGGCATTCACCACACCATGGGGTACTTATGTCTATGTGAGAATGCCTTCTGGCTTAACAAACATTGGGGAAACTTTTCAGAGGACCATGGATGTGGCATTTGCAGATTTCATAAATGGATTTTTACCTATTTATCAAGATGATTTAACAACTTATTCATCAAAAGAAGATCAACATTGTGATCATCTTGAGAAAAATTTTGTTAGAGCTTTGGAATATGGGGTTTCTTTCAACCCAAAGAAGTGTGCATCTAAATTTATAGAGGAAAAGCCCCAGGGACATATTGTGTCTAAATATGGAGTGATAATTGACCCTGAAAGGGTTGCTTTTATAGATAAAATCCCTCAACCAAATAATGTCAAGGGCATTCAATCCTTCTTTGGAAAAGTGAACTTTCTAAGGAGATCTATTACAAATTTTGCAGAAGTTAGTCTCCCTATTTCAAAGGTGATGAAGAAAGGAGACAAGGTGGAATGGACTGAAGAAGTATCTAAAGCATTCTCAGGTATTAAATAAGATATTAAAGATGCTCGTGTTTTAAGAAAACCTAATTATGACAAGCCTTT
This sequence comes from Thuja plicata, assembly GCA_018584345.1. NCBI lineage: Eukaryota > Viridiplantae > Streptophyta > Pinopsida > Cupressales > Cupressaceae > Thuja > Thuja plicata. The sequence continues at coordinate 1,682,363 of MU224874.1, read as the reverse complement.
GCAGATTTTCTCCTTTGCTTCTTATAATACTGTTGCTACAGTATTATTATAGAAGAATTCAGTGGGCTTTGAACAACCCATTTCTTTTTTCACTAAGTCTTTACAAAAGCAAAATTAAAGTATGATATTATGGAAAACAAGCATATGCTCTGGTTAAAGTTGTCAAAGCTTTTAGATGTTATTTGGTAGTAGCAACTGTTGTTGCTTATGTGCCAAGTGTTGTTGTGAAGGACATTCTGGTTCAACGGGAAGTTTCAGGAAGGAGGTGTAGATGGATAAATAAAATCCAAGAGTTCAATATTGACATTCAAATCACAAAATTGGCTAGAGGCCTGGGACTTGCAAAGTTAATGGCTCAAAGTAATTTAGATGCAAATCAAGTAAATATGTTAGAAGAAGAGAAGAGGCCTTATATTTGTGATATGGATTGTTCTAAATGGTATAAAGACATCATTGGATATTTACAAAAAATGATATTGCCTCCTAAAATGGATGGAAACAAAAAGAGAACAGTTAAGTTGCATGCCATTAGGTATGCAATCATACAAGGTCAATTATGGTGGAGGAGAAAAGGAGTGTTTCTCAAGTGTGTAGACTATGATAAATCCAAGAACTAGTTGGAAAAAATGCATAATGATGCATGTGGAGGTCATTATATGGCTAAGACTACTGCACATAAGATTATGAGGTCTGGTTTTTGGTGGCCTACTATCTTCAAGGATTCCCATAGCTATGTCAATAAATGTAATGCTTGCCAGAGATTTGCAGGTAAGCTTAAGTTTAGTGAGAATTTACCTTTGAGGCCTATTTTAGTTGATGCACCTTTTCAAAAGTAGGGAATGGATTTCATTGGAGAGATTCCAAACATATCTAGTGGAGGTCATTCATGGATTTTGGTAGAAATTGATTACTTTACTAAGTGGGTTGAAGCAATTCCCACCAAAAAGTCTACTAGTAAAGTTGTTATTGATTTTATGCTATAAAATATTCTCACTAGGTTTGGTTGTCCTAAAACTATTGTGGTAGATAATGCTATGTGTTTCTAATCTGTAGAGTTTAGTGACTTCTGCCAGCATTGTGGAGTCCAAATTTCTTACTCTTCCCCATATCACCCACAGGGAAATGGACAAGCTGAGTCCAGTAATAAAAGCCTTATCAATATTTTGAAAAGAGTATTGGATAAGAATAAAAGGGATTGGGATTCAAAGTTACAACAGGCCTTGTGGGCTGACAAAGTAACAGTGAAGAAGGTCATTGGTTGTGCACCCTTTGATTTAGTTTATGGCATACATGCTAGGTTGCCACAGAATAATTTCTTGAAAATGTACAAGTTTATCCAGAAATATGATGATGAATTAGATGATTAAATGAAGATCAGAATGGATGATTTGATACAGTTGGATGAATCAAGAAGGGAGGTGCATGATAGAAATGTTATGTTGCAACTTCAATATAAGGATCTGTATGATAGAAGAATTGTTGTAAGAATTTTTGAAGCTAATGATTTGGTCTTGATGTGGAATGCTAGATTAGAAGACAAAGGAAAACATGGGGAGTTTGATCCTATCTGGTTAGGAACATATATCATTGACAGTAAATGGGGTTTTGATTATTATATCTTGAAGGATTTAACTAGAAATTTTCTGCAATTGCCTGTTCATGGACAATTCTTGAAGTTCTTTTTCTCTTGAAGTTGTTTTTTGAGTCCATGAACAATTAGCTGTAAATAAGTTTTGTGAACTTTTTCCTTGTTTTTTTTCTATTGTAGGTTAGTTTATTTTCCTATAGGTGGTCTGCTCAACTCAGAAATTATGGAATCTTGTCATGCCTGTAAGAGACATGCATCCCCAATTAGAGCCATTGTTAGCACTATTCAAAAAAATTCATGGTTCTGAGGTTTTATTTCTAGTTTTTGCAAATTATTTTAGGTCTCTAGCCTAAAGCCCTAAGTCTTCTTTTCAAAAAATATTGCTGAACCCTAAACCCTCATGAGTTGTTATAAAATGAAGTTACTTTTTATGTAACTTCAGTTGCTTAAGTCATGTCTTTAGGTTATTGTCAGATGGGGCCATTCTTATGTTTATCTTATAGCCTCGCACTTAAATTATTTTATCCTAAGTCTAAATGCCCTGCGGACCTTTTAAATATTACACCATGTGTCGTGCAACTCAATCTTGATCCAACTATTGGCTTAATGACCTAAAGAAAAAATGTAGTCTATCTATCAATCAAGCCATCAAGCCACTGTGACATCTGTCCTTGGATGACATCATGGGTCCTAGGTAAAGAAAGGTAGTAAAGACACAACAGGTTTGAGAAAATCTGACGATTGGCTTAATGACTTGAAGCTGAGATGAATGAGATTTATCAATTAATCCATTAAGCCTATAGAACATGTCTCAGTGCATCCAACTGAGGTCAAAATGGAAAATTTAAAGGGAAAAAAGTTGCACAAGATCTAATGGGCAGCTTAAAGGCTTAGTGATGATATGCGCACAATCTAACCTTTAAGCCATTAAGCCTAAATGACACGTGGCACATGGCGATCCTAGCACAATGGTGAAGAAGAGATTAAAGTGATGCAACTTGAAGTTGATCTGATGCTCATCTTAAAGGCTTGAAGCAGAGATGTGGTTGATCTAGTGTTTAAGCCATTGCAACATGTTGCCACGTGTCCAAAATGATGGTATGTTTTCAATAAACTAAAGCTTTAATGGCGTAAATATCTCAGTGTAGAGGGTTTTACTTCTTTATTTTGTGCTAGAAGGATATAGATGGATGAGGACATTGTTTTTTTCATCCTTTAAGTGGTCTATGTACAATTTAGAAGCTCAAAAATAGTCGAGATAGTCATGAAGCTTTCGTTGGTCTGGAAATGGCTTAGGCCATTTATCCCACATTCATGGTGTTGCAGAAAGACTTTTAATATTTTTATACCAGAACACTCAATAGTTAAGTGCCTAAAAGGCACACGCCTTTTGGAAGGCAACCTAGTGGTCGGTAGGTGACATAGCGACCAGTCAGCTAATAGTGGACCAATTTTGTGGGCCTATGTAGCAGTGACATGGTAGAGGTGACACATGGTAGCTTGTTGCATAGTCATGATGGTCATGAAGGATCAAAGGAAATGCCTGCAAGTGCATGATGAGATGACACATGGAGGTCTAGATCAGCTTGGTAGAGAGGTGGTTAGGTGCGTGAGTGTGTGACTGGTGGTGATCGCCCAGTCGCATTGATTAGAGTTGGAGACATAAAATAGTCACGAGTGTGTGACAAACGGTTAGCAGTCAGTGTCATGCACTCACGCTAGTTTGTGGAAGTCAGGAAGATGAGTTGTGAACTTGTGAATAGTTGATGCATGTCCTACCTTAGGCTAGAGGAAAAGGCAAAAGGTCTGCAGTTATCGCTCACTCACAGGAAAATAAAGGATTCTTAACAAAGGCTACAAGTGCGCGATAATGTGACATGTCTCTGATTATGGTCATTTTTCCTAGGTAACTTAAAATTGATCAACGACTGTGTTTTAAAGGAGGAACAAGCCTTGATCTTAGCTGTTGATAAGAGCTTCATGCCAGGGGGAAGCCGTTGAAACAACTTTTCAAATTTTTTAATATTTCAATCAGGGTTTCAAAGTGGTGCCAATTGTCATTTTCTAACAGAGCATTTAGTTGACAAATCTGATCTTCTGGGTTGTATGTTTACAGCTGTTGGATGTAGCGTGGAAGAGGAATTGCCATGTTTGAATGCATTTATTACATAAATTATCTTCTTAGGGTTTCTATTGGCTTGTAAAACAATATTTAAACTCTGGGCTTATCATTTTATGTTCTTCACCATAAATGAAGTCTTATTTCAGAGTTTTATAAGTCAACAATCAGATCAGATTATCAGGATCTTGGATTGTCAAAAAAAGGGGATAGTTGATCTTCTAATTTCTTAAGGGTTAAATTTCATGTGATGATTAATGGATGCCAGACATTCCATTTATTATTCCTTTTGTAGGGTTGTATTCTGCAAGCTCCTAGGTGGATGGCGGCTAGATCTTATTCTTCTCAACAAAATGTTTCAAGTGAATGTTTTAATTGTTTTAGCCTTAATCCTAAATGATCTGAAGCTTATTACAGTCCTTGGCTTATAAAAGGAATTCCAAGATCATTTAGTAGAAGTGGGGGGAAATTTTGGGCAAGTAGCATAAGGCATAAACCTTTTACTATTTTCTAGTGAGTGTAGCAGATGTATATCTAGAGAGTATTATCATAAGAATAAGAAAGTTGCAGACCTTTTGCATTTACTGAAGTGGCATATGTTTTGAAGCATTTTGGAATTGAAATTGGACTCTTTGTACTTAATACACTATTTCTGATTCAAGTCTCTCCTTTTTGCTTGCCTCTTGAGTTTTGAATCTTCTGGTTCACTGCATAGAATTTCTTTATGTATATGTTTTAGTCCATAGTTTTAATCAAGCATCAAATTAAAATCTACTTTGGATAAGACATAGACTCTTTGGGTATTGTCTATATAAGGATTAATAAGAAGTGTTTGAACTGGAGTTATCTGTATTTATGGTTCTGAAGTCCTTGACAATAGTTAGTTTCTTTGTCCTGTATTTGAACTAGAATCATTTTCCAATGGATAAAACATTGGTCAGTAATTAGTATTTTCTATTTTCATAGATATCTAAATACACTTGGCTATATTCTTCCCTATCAAAAACATCAAAACCATTTATAGTCCTTTTAAGTTTTGTGGTGGTTGGTTGTGGTCCTGCATGGTAGAGAATAGTCAATGTGTGTTATCATTTCATACTTTCCTGCCATTTAACTGTTGTTAAAATTCAAAAGTTCTAAAGAGTTAAAAAGAGTTAAATATCAATCTGGATTAGGTGCACCTACCTTGGTTTTGCAGAGCTAGAAGAGTAGAGGATAGTATTGTCCTATAGTTGGTCCAGTTACCTTACAGATCTCTCATACTTGGAATTAACCATTCCTAATACTAGTCTTAGGGTATATTGGTTGCTTTTATAACATAACAATTTTAAACACCAACAGGGTGTTACCTGTGGACATTATCTTGGTGTTAAAAGTGTTTTATCCTTGTTCATATTTTACTTAAGATGTCAAAACAATACTTATTTTTCCATTTTAATGGGGGGCATACATGACCTCCCTATTGTAGATATTTTTTTTATTTTAAGCATGAAAGGTAGAGTGCACTAGCATAACACAAATTGCTAGGGCCAGATCACTCTCCTTTCACATTTTTAGGATTGGTTAACTAGTATAACACAACTTGTTAGATCATTTGATATATCCTTATTATTAGTTGACTAGCATACAGTAGACCATCAAATCCCTCTTTTCAATTGGTTCTTAGACTGACAACACACACTTGGTCCTTAGATTGATCACACACATTTGTTCCTTAGACTAATCACACACACTTGGTCCTTAGAATGACCACACACACATTTGTTCCTTACACTAAGCACACACATTTGATCCTTTGAATGACCTCATTTTTGGGTCCTTACACTAATCCTCCTCCTCACTCTCTTTGATGGGCAGGACTAGCATAATAGAATTTGCTAGACCTTCCCCCCTTCTCTTTGTCTTTCATTTATCTCTCATTGATCACCTAATGCAACACAATTTCCTGGCTTGTGTCATCCATGGTTGTCTTGACCTATCCTCCATGGTTCCATAATATAACATACTTTTCTATTTGATCAGATCATGGAGTCTTATCTTATCTTTGATGTATGTTCTTGCTCTTTTAAGGAGACCACTTATGCTCTTGTAATAACTTTATGAGCATGATGCTAGTGGTTGAGACATTTTCTCTAGCAAGGTCTCTTCAACTAGCCAACTTGGAATCTTAGTAAGCTCTAGGCTATTGTCATTATTTTCTATATCCTTTCATATGGATGTAGGTGTTAACATCCTTGGTTTGGAGGTCTATGTCCTTAAACCTAGCGATGTCTTATCTCCTTACAATTTACCCATGATGTTTATCTCTCTATTTTTGCTACTTTACCATGAGCATGAGATAGACTCATATTCTTGCTAAAGTGGGAGCTAAATTTACTATCCTAAAAAGTAAGCACCCTTATTAGGTGCTCATTTTTAGCCCCATTTTAGTATGTATGGGTTCCCATGTTGATTTTACGTCCTTCTAGCACTTATGTATCCTTCAAATTGATATTATTTTCTCAAAATTCAAGATTGACTCTAACTTCTATGCATGATTTCCCATTTTCCATCCAATCAAATAATTCATCTTCCACCTAGTACCTATGCATTCATTTTTGGATTTTTGGATTGGCCCTAATCTCTTTGTAGGTTGTGATTTTAACCACCACTTCTTAGCACACTCCCCGATATCCTAGGAGTTTAAAAGCAATTTTACCTAGACTAGGTCAACTTGGTCAACCTCGTCCTCGACTAGGTCGGCCAAGTCAACCTTGTCCTGGGTTTTTGAGCTTAAAAGTGGCTTGAAACCCGATGGTGGTATTATCTTCCAAGGTTTAAAATTATAGTGAACCTAGATAAAATATGGGCCCTGAAATGTGTATAGAAGACATCCACTCTTCTCATTTTCACATCATCCATTATTGTGAAATCTATCCACATCTACAAGCAAGTTATTATCTTCCATTGTGCATTCAAGGGATCCAAGTGCAAGAAAGTGTCCATTAGTGAAGGCATCCATCATCAAGAATTCAATTCAATCAAGCATTTACATGCAAGGAAGCCATCAAGAGCCATAAAGAATTCAAAATCTTAATTCCTTCAAGAATTCAAGATATTTCCTTCTATAGATATAACTTATTTTCCCCATTGGAGGTCAACCAAAGTAGTTTTCAATCAAGGAAGGAGATCTACATTCATCTATCAAGTCTTCTTCTTCTCTTTCTCCCTCAATCCAACATTGTGGAAAACTACACCATCTATCATTCAATGGTTTTGTTTCATGATTTCCTATTAGGTTTTTGTGGATTCCAAGCTATTGCATCAACACATGTGATTACCTCCAAAGAGGCATTACATTCATTGAGGTATAAGGTGATTTATATTTTAGATTTAGATTTGTTTTCATATTTTCCTATGCAATTTCTATTTCATTTCAAGTTTAATTCCTAAACAAGGGTTTGACCAAGGCAAACCCCTTTCCACAACCTTTTTCCCCTTCTTTTCTATGTACAGGAACAATTTTGGGAGTTGCAGGACCGAATTTGGGAATTTTAAAACCCATTACAGACCTTAAAAAAATTTCACCAGATTTGGACCTAAAAGGACTAGGTCAAATTTCACGACCTTGTCCAGGATGAGGTCGACTTTCATGACCTTGTTCACGATGAGGTTGACTTTCATGACCTTGTTCAGGATGAGGTCAACTTTCATGACTTTTCCCTCCACTTTTTTGCTGAAATTTGCACAGTGGATAGTTACAGACATCAGAGTCCTAGATCTGGAGTTACACTTGATTCTGATATCCGGGCGACAATCAAATTTAGATATGAAGGTCATTTTTCCTCTTCTAAATTCAAGGTGAGTTCATTCCTCCTATTTTCCTATCACACTTACTTCATAGATTAGATTTACCATAATTTACATATCACATCATTTTCTATAAGAATACAATTAGTCCCTTTTTATAGATCTTGCATTAGCACCCTTCATCTCTCAATTGTGCTAATCAAATTGGTTTAATGATGGGTTTGTATTCTAATGCATAGTATGATTTGGTGAGCGATCTATATCCTAGCATTTCTCACCATTTTATGTTATACACTTTCATATCCCAAAAAGGAGATGATGATGATATTGGAAGATGTTTGGAGGATATTACAAGTCACAATCAAGGCTTGAGAAGACTACAACACTAGTGGGGTCATGTCTCTATCACTACAAATGTTGCTTTGGAGTATTTACATGTCATTGTAGGGAAGCCAACTAGACCTTGATAATGCAAGGTTGATATTATCCCAAGGATGCCTTTATTCTTAAGTGATTTGAAGAGTGGGACCCTCCAACTTGAAATTGTTAGAATAATTGAGAGGGGGGTGAATCAATTTCCTCACAAATTATCCTACACTCCCAAATTTATCTTGATGTATACCAAAACAAATTCAAACATATAATTCAACTTGGTAAAAATGTATTATGTAATCTTAAACTTTCATGAATAATGTTTACCGAGTATCAGTAAATTAATACTGTGATTACCGATTTAGGTCAATAAAATAAAGTGTAAAGTAAAATAACAATCCACAACATTCATGCACATTGACACATAGATTTTAATTTGGAAACCTTGCTAAGGGAAAAACCACCTGGGACCGGTAACCCAAAATATTTTCACTCTTATGAAGTGAGCTTGGTGAAGAGCTAACCCTGTTAAAGGTTACAATGCACACTGTTAAATGTGACCTAGTTACAGGATTTAAAACTAACAACTCTCTCTTGACCATGCATTTATTATGGGGTCAACAAGAAAATAATCAACATTCTCTGAATGTCATAATAAGGACTTCATTGTCCTACTCTGTTAAGATATTTATCTGTAGCAATGGTTAAACTGATACAGTAATGATCTTATTCAAATACAACTCTGTTTTGCAGATATTCATATCTATGCTAAGTACATAATACCTCTGATCAATTTTTTCACTTCAGTTCATCTCATACTTCATACTTGCTCTGCTCGGTAATGATCTTTCCTCTGTTTTCTCAGCAATGTCTGCTGAATAACGCTCGGTTCTATCTTTAAACAGTTTGACCAGTCATGCATGAAATTTTCATGTATCCATCATAGCATCATGTTATTCATAATTAATCTCTTATCTCTTATATAGAAATCATGTATCATTTAATTTTCATCCTTCAAATTTTTTCGCTTAATCTCCATCGTTGATTTTCCTGCTTGATCCATCCTTGAAAGTTGTGTTAAAAACACATTTCAATCTTTATCGTCTGATCTTCATTGAATTTTCATAATCATTAGATAAAATAACAAGATTTGTCTTTTACCTTGAAATCATCAATTTCTAGCTCAACATCTTAATTGGCCTTGGTTTGATTAAATTGCTCTGTCAATAATTGTGTTGGCAATCCCTTGCTCAATTATCACTCTACTCCATATACTGTATTTTACTTGGGTATCACTGTCTCTCGGTGTATACAGAACTCTTCATTTTCTGACCAAATAAATATTGTTTGTTCTAGATATTCAATTCATAACAAATGTTTTCCACCATAATAATACTCAAATAAGTTAACATCAATGACAATACATTAACTGCTAATGTTTATCATCACTTTTGCAACTCGGTTGAATATCAACAAATGACTTAAAACATATAATCAATTGTAGTTTATCAATCTCTCCCTTTGGCATTGATGGAAACACAATATGAAATATGAAGTATAAAATTCCATACAACAAATACCAAACTTTTGTTCTACAACTGCAACAATTATGTAGCTCTCCCTAGCTTGAATATAAATTGTGTTAGTATAAACAACAAAAAATTAATTCACCATGCAGACTTTCCCTACAGTTTTGAATTTTCAGCTCTTGAATCTCTCTGTAGATTAGATATGTCTCCCCCCTTCTCTTTTCTCCCTTTAGTGGATAGATACTCTCCCTTTATATTTCATCAATCAACTCTCTCCCTTTGACAACAATGCCAAAAAGAAATATGCAACTCTTCAGTAGCCAAAAAAAATATCTCTGATTTTCGGTGTAGTAGGTGTAACCACCCTGATTTGGTCTGCTCTGACTATAGACCCTATTTTCCCTAAGTGTGATCATACCCCCAATTTTGTCAAGATAACTCTTCAATCAATTGGCATAATTCATTCAAATCAAATTTAATTTCATATGTGATTTAATCACTAATTTACATTAATTGCTTTAGCCAAGCCAATCCAATCAAATCATTTCAATTCAAATCAAAACATGGATAAGGTAATTAATTTAAAAGGAATTAAATAAAATCCTAATTATACCTCATCACTTGCAAAGCCTATCCCCTAGCCTAAATTAATCTAATTAATTGGCTATAGTCCTAATTAATTACAAAGCAATCAAAAGCTTAAATAATTAATTTCCCTATTATTGAGTGAATATATTATTTACATATTTCATTTCATTAATATCCCCTCTAACCTAACCAATCTCAACTACTCAACCATGAGTTCAAACTCATCCCAACCCCTTCTCACATGCTAATTATTCTTAATTAGCTAATTAACCCTAATTAGCTAATCCTCCCTCCAATCATTCTCTCTCCTCCCATCTCTATCTCCTTAATCACCTATCTCAAGCCTTAATTATAATCCTAAGCTACCCCTAAGCTTGTCACATTCCTAATTTTGTGATTAGGAATTCAACCCTCCCTCAAAAGTCAAAGTTCTCAAGCTTGACCTTAAACCCTCACCCATGCTTCTTAAACCCTCACCCATGCCTCATTAATGCTTTCATAAATGAAGCATTAATGGCTCTTACACATTCTCTTCCACACTCCTCATTAATGAGTCTTACATCCTCATTAATGGCTTCCCTTATAGAGTCTTCTCCCCTTCCTCCATTTCTTCTATAAATTGGATGGATTTTGAGCTCAAATGGCCCTGAATTTTAAGAGTTTAAAGCATCCTTATGCTACCCATATTTTGAGATTGGAAGGAGTAGACTTATGTTGCTCATGTTCTTTAGGGATTCATATTGCTTTTTAGCTCTAATAGTTGCATTGTTATAATCTTTCATCGTAGAGTTAAAAATAGACATTTCTTGAGCATATTAGATTAGTTTCATTTAAATCTTTCATTCTAGGTTGTATATGTCACTGATAAATGCATAATCTAAGGGCATATTATGGATTTTTATACTCTTCCTAGATAGGAAGCAATAGGTCAGTTTTAGTGATTTATGTCAAACCCTTGCTTCTTATGATTTTTCACTAATATAATGATCTATTGAAGTGTTGTGTCTTTCCTAACAAGTGCATAAAATCACACACACATTTCTGGCGCCCACCGTGGGGTAGATTTCTCAATTTAAATTGCTCAATTTTCACAAAATTTTGCTCTCTTTTCTTAACATTTTTTAATTTTGCAGGCAGTTTATCATTTTGGGTTAAATAGCTATCATTTCCAGGAGTGATCTATCATCTGTGGGAAATCTTTCATCATCTCCAAGAATTTTGATATTGTATGCTTCTTCAATGAAATCATTTCTGGAAGGTAAAAATTTGGCTTTAATGTGTGTCTGGTAACCCCTTTATCGTTTCAGGTACATTTTATCATTTCACATAAAAGGGTTATCATTTTGGGTAAAGGTTATCGTCTGGGGTAAAAAAATTTATCATTTTGGGTCCCTGTATTATCATCTGGATTCCAAAGAGAAAAAATATAGAGTTCTTTCATTGATAAATTTGATTGTTAACTTGCTAATTTGGTTGTTTTCGTGATTTTGATCGTATTTTTAGTAGCCTAACATGTTTTGCAGGTGTTTGAATGGATTAACTTGATTTATTTGTTCAAAATTTTAAACACTTAACACACTTTCCAATCACTTGTTAAATCAATCAGATTAGTATGCTCTTTTCCTACAAGGAAAATCAGAAAATCAAAAGTTGGTTTAAAACTTGAAAGGAATTTGGAGTAAATGGAAAAAGCAAATTCACTTTTCTAAAGTTGGATAGTAATTGAATAATCAAAGCATTAAAATTTTGTGGTAAATGAAAAATTTCAATCATCTAATTCTTTTTGAATAGTAATTGAACAATCAAAGCACTAAATCTTGTGGGAAAAGAACAAGCAAACTCATTGTCTAATTTTGGGAAAGTAAATGAACAAACAAATCACCTAATTTGGGGGAAATTGAACAACACAAATTTGCTTTCATATGCTTTGTTCTTTCTTACAATCGGAACTTAAAAGTTGAACTTAGGCTTATTACTTAGTCTCACTAGAGGATTTTCTCTTCTTTCCAAGTGGAGGAATCAAAGACTCGTCATGGGGGATTGAGTTTTGAGTTACAAAGTTTGAGGAAATAAACATGCTTGGTGTGTTTTGGGAGAAAACAACATGGAATAGGAGAGTATGCTCTTCTTCTTTTGAAGAATCAGAAATCTATAACTCCTAAGATTGCCAATCCTTTGTATTCTTATTTAACGTTAGAGGGCCTATCGATTGAGGAAAAAATTCTCAGGATGACCCAAGTGAGGAAAGGTTTATGCCAACCCTTCCAACTCACTATAAATAATTGCTTCCTCGCATGCTAAAGCCTCAGAAGATAGAATCGGTTTTGTTCTTGAAATTATGACATCATTCCTTGAACATGCTTGGGTATGTGTAGAGCAAAGCCGCTTGAATCTTGCTTTCGAGACTACACCTAATGATATAAAACAATATATGCAAAATCAGCCTAATATTGTCACTCAGGTCCATAAGTCTACTTGGGAGATAAACTGATACTCAGGCAATATGCTAATCACTCAGGTGATACTAGTTACTCAGGAAATACTAACCACTCATGCAATGCTGGTCACTCAAGTCACACTGATCACTCAGGCAATACTGATCAGTCGGGTCACACTGATCACTCAGGAAATACTGGATGACTAAGTTTTTTGACACTAATTGACAACATGTCTTTCCATAAGGTCTACATATGGTTGAGGGTGGAGGTCATGATGAGTTGATAGTATTCAATTAGGGAGGTGTACTAGTTTAAGGAAAGGTGAAGAGAACACTACACTAGCAAAGGGTTTCAAATGAATAGTAGGATGAAGATATCATCTAGAGGACATACCAGGTTGACGCTAGGTGGAAGCAATTTTGATATGCATGATTTATGATGACCCCTTGTTACATTATAGAGAGGTATGAATTTGTGAAATACAAGTATAAGCTTGATCAAATGACTCTCTAGTTAGGAATAATCTAAGAGATTATAAAGAGCCATATGTGTTTTCTCAATTGACTCATGACATGATAGAGTGTGAGCTATAGATTGGCAAGGGAGTAGAAACAAAAAAATGGAGTGGGATAGTCAAGTTAGTATGGGATATGCCTTACGGGGTTAATATATGTGTCATATGCAACAATGGTAGGTACGATGCATGTGCCTATGGAGGAGGCTCAAATGAGAAAGTGATGGAGGGTTACAACTGGGGCTTGATGTAAAGGAGGAGAGAGGGATTAAGTTCATGGTGGATAGGGAGAGGATGAAGGATATGTTTGTTGGCTAAATATTTTGCAAAGTCACTAAGACTACAAATTTTCAAATTGTATCTTTTAGGCGGAAGTGTGTGAGATTACTCTCTCCTCTCAGCAATAGGGGAGGCTCCCTTCTTATCGCAGGTGGCTTCAAGTAGAACTAAACTGTAACACATACAGTTCCCCTTGCAACAGTAATACAAGTGGCTCAGAGATTGACTTAAGAACAATCAACTGAGACAACAGTGAATTTATCTAAATATGAAATGATACAAGAGCTCAAAGTCTCTTGTCCTCACTTCAAATAAGTACTCTATCTATCTAACTCCTAATACTTAAGCCCAAAGTCTTCAGTCCTTGGAATATTGCAACCATTACCTTATATATTAACCCTTATCCACTAAAGCTCAAAGTCTTCAGACAATTCAAATTAAAACGCTCAAATGATATACACAAGATAACTAATAATTTGAGAAAGAATTAACCAATGTGACATAAGAACACACTCCTTAATTTTCAAAAACAACAACACAAAGTTTTCCAATTCTTTTTCCTTTATTCAAATGCTCAACTTTGAAAAATGAAACTCAAATTTTTTAGAATACATGAGAATTGCCTATAGTTTTCTTGCACACAACAAAAGATGATTATTTGCAATGAACCCCCCTCCTTATATAGGAAAAGAGAAGAGGGAAAAGTGAATAAGAAATGGGAAACCCTTAACCAATTTTGAATTATTCAATCCTTATCTCTAACTAACTTACACCTATTCAAAGCTTATCAACAAATAACTAACTTTGACTTATTCAATGCTGGAGGACCTAATGTCCTTGCAACATGATTACATGAGACTATTTTACATGTGATACTATCACATGTTGTATCATCTTAAAATGGAAGCACTTCCATGTTAAGAATGTTTATCCCTCCTTAGGGGATGTTTTTGACCACCATCATATTGTCCCCTCCTTTCAGCATCATCTCCTATTTTTGTGCCTGTTTAGGACCCTGATTGGGCCTCTCCGGGCACCTTCTATCTCACCTGGCACATTTTCCATGGGTTCTGACCCCCTAGGTCCAGGTTGACCTCAACCTTGACCTAGGTCAGGGTCAACCTTGACCTTGACCTGGGTCCCCCTTTCAAATTTGGAAATCTGTCAGTTGCCGGAGGTCATCCAAAATTCATTTCCCGCTTCCGGGTCGGCTATTTTGGGGTTCCGAAGTGGTAAATATTAAATTATATTTAATATAGGTCCTCTTCTAGGGGCATGGGTCTAATTGGAATTTAATTCTCCTATGTTGGCCTCCTTAGAAGATTGTGCCCTGATTTCATATAAAAGGAAGCCTTTCTCTCTCATTTTCTCTAAGTCTTCTAAGTGTAAAAAAGCTCTAATCAAGATTTTTTCAAGAAGAAAAAAGTTCAAGCATCCATTGCTCTACATGGTTTCAAGCTCTCAAGGTGTTAAAGTCTCCCTCAAGCATTAAATTTCTCCATTGAAGATCAAGGATTCAAGCTTTCAAGCCTTTGAAGGGATTAGATTCAAACATTCAAGATTCATCATTCAAACCCTAGATCTAGCCATCATGGTGGTGTGATCTTCCTTCAAGATCCTTTGTGCATCCTCAAGACTCTTTCATCATCTCTTCAAGGTGAAATCCAAGTATACAATCATGGAGGCTTATGGTTTCTAAAGTCCATGCTTTCATACTTACATACTTGCTTACATTTGAATTATAATTACATATCTATTCAATAACATAGCTTCATTGTTAGATTCAATTCTACTACTTGATAGCATTCTTATTTCAATTATTAATTTCAAGTTTGATTCCTAAATTAGGGTTTGACTAAGGCAAACCCCTCCCCCCCAAAAAAAAAATCTCTTTTTCTTGCAGGTGTAGGTTTGGGACTGTGGATTTGAACCCAGATCTGGATACCCTTTTCGGCCAACTTCTGGGATCCGCGAACAGATTTTTTGTCAGACCTATGCAGGTCAAGGTCGACATTAGTGGGTCAGGGGTGACATTTGTGGGTTAGGGTCAACTTTTTTCACAAGACAGTGTTGGAACAGAAAAATATTTCTAGGTTTTGTTCATCTCTGCGTTTCCTTTCCAGATCATACTTTGGATTTTCAAAAAACTAAGTATAGACCCTAGAAAACAACATTCTTTGATTTTCAATATTTCAAGGTTAGTACTTTTCTATCATTCATTTCAATTCAAATCCTTAATCATTCTAAATCAATCACGCATTTACATTCATCCACCCACACATTTTAAGAGGGAAACCTAGGATCTCCTTCTTTATACTTATTTCCAATAGATTGATTCATTTATGCATTGATCCTTTTTGGGTTGATCAATTTGGATCCTTCCTTTGTGCATTTGAGAATAA
>MU224874.1:1650509-1664932 GCA_018584345.1 Thuja plicata | reverse complement strand
GGCAAGGTATTTTCCTTCTTCCTCTATCTAAGGATCTACTTTCCTTAGCTTAGTGGCATTTGTTTATCATATAACATTATTTCCTTATAAAGATGTATGTTTTTTTACTATGGATACCCTCTTATATAAGAGGTGATTGTCCTAGGTCATCTCTCCTTTATATTGCAAACTATGTTTTTAATAAACTCTTGCCTTTGCTTTGGGTTAGAGTTTGACTCCTTCATTCCGAGATTCCTCTTCCTCTTCATTGTAGGGGGCTTGTTGATTGAATCTTTGTTCCCTCTTTTCTTTAGAAGATGACATTTTATCCTAAGTGCTCCTCTATGGTGGGGGTCTTGATGATAATATCTCTTCCTCTTTGAGGATCCTTTTTCCATAAGTGACATATCCATTTCATGATTATCTATGTCCTTAGATGTAAGGGTCAATACTCTTCACTAAGAATATGGCGTACATTGTTGTAAAGCGGGATATCTCCTTACCTTGTGAAGTAGGTATTCTCTTCATCTTCCTTATCCTACCTAGTAGGTAGCCATGATAAGGAGGGGGGCATATATAGGGTCTCCCTTGTACTATAATTTACATTTATTTACATTTTGCAACATGCTAAATCCTTGGATTGTAACGCACACAAGTTGCTAAATCCTGAAGAGACGCACATTTTTACTTTTATGTTTGCTAAATCCTTGGAAGGTAACACACGCAAGTTGCTAAATCCTAAAGAGATACGCACCCTTTTTATTTTTACAATATGCTAAATCCTTGAAAGGTAACGCACATAAGTTGCTAAATCTTGAATGGACACGCATTTTATATTCCATGGTGATACAAGAATGGGGATCTATGGATATTTTCAAAAGATGTCAAAAGATGCATTTACAATTACAAGCACAGTTTATGGGTGAACCTATTAGGGGCTCTCCCTCCTCGGTGATTCATATTAAAGTGGGCATCTTACTAGGCGAGGTAATCACTTTCTCTTCTCTCTTTCACTTTCATGTTAGTAGGATTAGATCGTGAAGCTATGTTATTTATAGTGTTGCTCTTGTCTTGCTTATGTAGTCATGTATGTTTCTATGATTGATTGCTCTTTACTTTCATATCTTTATGTATGTATTTTGAGTTATAATCCTTGGTCTAGGGGCTTGTGTCTCTGACTTAGTGATATTCTACCTCGTTGTGATCCACCAAGATCTTTCCTTCTAACTTTACCGTGAGCGTGTTCGATTTCCATACTCTCGCTAAAGTGGGGGCTTAATGTATCATCTTAAATTGGAAGCACTTCCATGTTAAGAACATTTATGCCTCCTTAGGGGATGTTTTTGACCACCATCATACTATCACCTCCTTTTAGCCTCGTCTCCTACTTCTGTGCCTTTTTAGGACCCTGATTGGGCCTCTCCGGGCACCTTCTATCTCACCTGGAACATTTTCCAGGGGTTCTGACCCCCTGGGTCAAGGTAAACCTCAACCTTGACCTAGGTCAGGGTCAACCTTGACCTTGACCTGGGTCCCCCTTTCAAATTTGGATATCTGTCGGTTGTCGAAGGTCATCCAAAATTCACTTCCCGCTTTCAGGTCAGCTATTTTGGGGTTCCGAAGTGGTAAATCTTAAATTATATTTAATATAGGTCCTCTTCTAGGGGTATGGATCTAATTGGAATTTAATTCTCCTATGTCAGCCTCCTTAGAAGATTGTGCCCTAATTTCATATAAAAGGAAGCCTTTCTCTCTCATTTTCTCTAAGTCTTCTAAGTGCAAAAAAGCTCTAATCAAGATTTTGTCAAGAAGCAAAAAGTTCAAGCATCCATTGCTCTACATGTTTTCAAGATCTCAAGGTGTTCAAGTCTCCCTCCTCAAGCATTCAAGTTCTCCATTGAAGATCAAGGATTCAATCTTTCAAGCCTTTGAAGGGATTAGATTCAAACATTCAAGATTCATCATTCAAACCCTAGATCTAGCCATCATGGTGGTGTGATCTTCCTTCAAGATCCTTTGTGCATCCTCAAGACTCTTTCATCATCTCTTCAAGGTGAAATCCAAGCATACAATCATGGAGGTTTATGGTTTATAAAGTCCATGCTTTCATACTTACATACTTGCTTACATTTGAATTACAATTACATATCTATTCAATAACATAGCTTCATTGTTAGATTCAATTCTACTACTTGATAGCATTCTTATTTCAATTATTGATTTCAAGGTTGATTCCTAAATCGGGGTTTGACTAAGGAAAACCCCTCCCCCCCAACAAAAAAATCTCTTTTTCTTGTAGGTACAGGTTTAGGACTGCAGATTTGAACCTAGATCTGGATACCCTTTTTGGCCAACTTCCGGGATCCGCGAACAGATTTTCTGTCGGACCTGTGCAGGTCAAGGTTGACATTATTAGGTCAGGGGTGACATTTATGGGTCAAGCTTGACCTTTTTCACAAGACGATGTTGGAACAGAAAAATATTTCTAGGTTTTGTTCGTCTCTACGTTTCCTTTCCGGATCATACTTTGCATTTTCTAGAAACTGAGTACAGACCCTAGAAAACTACATTCTTTGATTTGAAATATTTTAAGGTTAGTACTTTTCTATCATTTATTTCAATTCAAATCCTTAATCATTCTAAATCTATCACACATTTACATTCATTCACCCACACATTTTAAGAGGGAAACCTAGGATCTCCTTCTTTATTCTTATTTCCAATAGATTTATTCATTTATGCATTGATCCTTTTTAGGTTGATCAATTTGGATCCTTCCTTTGTGCATTTGAGACTAAAGGGGAATATCTTATCTTTTCCTCCACTCTAAACATTAAATGTAAGGTGATAAGTGATTTGAGTATCAAAACACTCTTATTATATTAACATCATTTTTCTTCTTTACACATGCAATTACATATTTCTCTTACATTGCATGTAATATGTCAATTACAAATTACAAAACTAAGTGTCTGACAAGACACGACATCTATTTGCATCATCCTTTGTCGGTCTTCATGTTGCTACAGGTTGCCCAATGATTGATGTGTTCTGGTTGGGTGAAAGCATCTGAAACCATAATATGAAATTGCATCTTTGATTGCTTTGCATCATAGTGGTGATCACTGGGAGGCATATTTGTGTCTTTTTGTCTCAGTTTTGAAAGCATTTTATGCCTACAAACATTGCATCACTTATCCCTTTCTTTGTATGTCTCCTTCATATGGTTGTTCCTGCTTCATACGCTTCTGCAACCTTGGAATTTGTAATCAAGATTTTGAAACTTAATTATATGTTGTGAAGAGCACCACATGTCATATTTTAGGGAAGAACTATTTTCTTTGCAAGTGTATGTGGAGTACTTTGCTTCTGGAAACACGAACCTTCATTTGTTTGAGGTCATAAAAGGACACAAAAAGGTGGGCTTTTTGGATGTTTTTCATATTAGAAAGTTGAACTTCTTCTTTGATATGTAAGTATGAACATTACAAAAGAAGTGGGTTTTTCAATCCATAATGCATATTGGGAAGAATTGAGTATTTTGGAGGCATTGTATGTATGTGGACAACAAGCTTGGAATTTGATAAAATGAATACATGGACGCATTCATGCATGAGAGAATTTTCAATATGCAAGGTGGGAGTTTTTGGAACATTTGTATTTCATAAAAACTCATGAAAAAGCACGAAGGTGATCTTTTCAGTTTACTTTGCATGTTGAGAATCTCCTTTTGTTTTACTCATAAGTGAGATGTTTATGTCTCATCACAATTCATTCTTCTTTGACATATAAGAATGGAGGTGGTATTTTTATTACATCTTGCATATGGGTAGCACCTTGCATCTTTCCATGCATATGGGGAAAAGTCACCTTCAAGAACGGGGCTTTTAATCCTGATTGCACATGAGAATACATTGCATTCTCATATGCAACTTGGAGAAAATGAGAGAAAAGAAGAAAGCAAAAGACAACATATATACAATAAAAAATAAAACACAAATACAACCAAAGAAAGAAATTAAAAATATATACCTTTCTTGGAATGCAAAGGGAAAAAACACAAATCTTCTTCTTCAACAAAACAAACAAAAATTCTGGAAATGAACTCAAGAATTTTGAATTTAGTCTTGGAGGAGAAAAGAGAAGATATATAGCTCATTATTTTAACAATTTCTTCATACAAAGTTAATGCCAATCTAATGAGTCATAGTTGGAAATGACAAATGCTCATCATGCAATCAAAATTTGCATAAAAACAACAAATGAGGAAGAAACATTCAAAAACGTGCCCTAAGAAATAGCCATTCATTCACTCTTATCATTCAAAATGCATTTTGAATTTAATGAATAGCAAAATGTTTTTGAAAAACTTACCCAACTTGCAGAGATTTAGGAGAAAATACACAGAAATTAGGGCAGATTATTTGGGAAAGAGAATGTTTCAAAATTGTTTTAAATGCCCTAGCGCACTTTTCAGTCCAAAACGTAGCTCCTAGTGGTGAAGAATCTCAACGTTTCTAATGCCAAAAATCTATTCAAAAACCTGCCATTAGCAAGAGGAAGTAAACACTATTTTTAGAGGAAGAAAATGTGTTTGTGAATGAAACCGTGGCATATGCCTTGTGAGAGAAAAATGATGCCCAACACTCAATCATTCAAGCCAAGGGCTTATAGAAGACTCAATATGCACTTTCCTCAAAAAATGACACCTTAATAACTCGCAGGATCTTGGCGGATTTTTCTATATATTTGGGCTTTTTTTTTAAAAAAGCATGCTTTGTCCATAAAAGATCAACGCCATATGATATAAAGAGCAGCCATGACTTTTCGAGAGATTAAAACATATGCTTTCCTCTCCAAATTTGACACCTTATGACTTTTAATGAAACCGTGGGTCTTTGGAAGACTTAACATATGTTTCTTTCTTTATGACAATAACATATGCTTTGACATAAAAATTGATGCCCTTCATTCAATGTGAAAACATAATTCTTTTTAGAGGAAGAAAATAGATGTTGCTCCACCGAAATTCAACGCTTTATGACTTAGAGACAAGTCGCGGGTTTAAAGAGAAGCTTGGCATGCTTTTGAAGAGAAAAGAACATATGCATTAAAACATGCATATTCACCAAAAACTGACACCTTGCGACTTAAAATGACCATGAGTTTTTTTAAAAGTCATTTACATATTATTGTATATGTAATGCACTCAAAAAATCAATGCTAAGACATTTACAAGATATGCCACGTCTTCTATAAAGGCTATATCATGGGTTTTAACATACATTACAATATGTAATGTCACGCCATGTGATTAGAGCAATACTCTGAGCTAAATACAAGCCATAGTTATATATAATACATATAACAAATATGTAATATGATATGCATCAATATATGTTATATATTTTTAATTTAACATTTTAAAAAACCATGATATTTAGAAGGAAGGAAAACGTACGTCAAGTAATTAAAAATCAATTCTTATTTCATAAATACATAACACATATCCATTTTAAAATAATATGTATTATATCACGAGATTCTAAAATCATAATAACATATGTTATAAATTTCGTAGGGTTGCCCCAATTTTGTGAATACAAAATTGAGGACAACAACTAGCTCTGATTGGGGAACGTAGCTCGTTTGTTCTTAGAAACAACAAGGAATGTAGAATCGAGAATCTCCAAGTGCCTTAGTATCCATTGGGCTACATAGTCTAGCATTAAAAAGGCAAAAAAAATTTAAAAAAATGACATGACTAATGCAAGGCACCTAAAAAAACAAATCACAAAATTGTGGAAGCACACTTATTGAAAACAAAGAAAATCTACCTATTTAAAACTAGTTGACGATGAAAAATTTTAGATGAAACCATTTACTAGCTCAACATTAAAGCTACCTTTTTTTAGTAGCTTGCAGTACTTTGCATGTTCACATGCAACTTTGCAACCATGAAACATGAATAGTTGGAGCAATGATGTCAATGTTCGTCGTAACGCCTCTTGGAAGAGATGAACAAATTCACATTCTTGAGATGAATCATATGTATTGTTGCTCTAGGATGAGTCCATAGATCCAAACTATGCCTTCTGAACCACACATGATTCTTTAGTCCCTTCTTGAATTGTATCTTCATACTTAGGTACAAGTGAAACATCAGATTTTTCATTGGCCTCCAACCAAACTAGATGCCTTATAGGACATCCCCTTGATTGAACAAATTGTGAACTATTCTTGTTGGCTACAAATTGAGTGATTGGTTTTTCAACCATGATAATCTCATGCTCCAAATGATTCCCTTCATGTGATTCAGATGAATACATGACTGCAAGGCATTCTTCAGTATGTTGTTCACAAACTTCAAATTGAGGAGAATTACCAACAAGATTTGAGCAAAACTCTTCTATAGTAGTCATGAAATAATCTTCATCAAGTTCAGGGGTAGATCTTTCATGCAACACTCGTTCAAGTTCATGACCTTGAAACAAAGATGCACTATTGTGAGCTTGAATAGAACATTCATGTACGTCCATCTTTTTGTCTAATGACATGATTGTCTTCATTTACTTGAACATCAGAAGAATGAGTTGCATCTTTCTTATATTCATCAATAGCTTTCAGAAACTGCGTGAACTAGAAATAAGAGTCGCCAGCTATGTCTTCTTCCTTTTCTTGGAAGAGTATAACAAGATCACTGTCCTCAAACTCAGGATGCTTTGTTGTTGCCTCTGCTGATGGTGCCTTAATAGCAAGTTTTTGTGGTGAGGAAACTAAATTTTTTCTATTCTCAACAACAGAACTATGAGAAACATTTAGAAGAGACTTTCTTTGTACACCTTCATGAGGAACGAAGAACATACCTTGAGCTATTTTATTTTTAAGAGAAAGCAATGCATTCACCAACCTCTGCATCGTAGGCTCTATCCTTGTCATAGAAGAATATGAATCGAAAGAAAGATAACTTTCATCAAACCCACTTGCCTTAATTTTTATCTACCTAGCAAGAATAAGATCATCTTCAATTCCAATGGCTAATGTCTGTGCAACTGCAAGAGTAGCGGGATTTGATCTTTGCAATAGAAACTACATCTTTGATTGCTTTGGATCATAGTGGTGATCGCTAGGAGACATCTTTGTGTCTTGATGTCTTATTTTTGAAAGCATTCTATACATACAATCATTGCATCACTTATCCCTTTCTTTGTATGACTCCTTCATATGGTTGTTTCGGCTTCATATGCTTCTGCAACCTTGGAATTTGTAATCAAGATTTTGAAACTTAATCACATGTTGAGAAGAGCACCACATGTCATATTTTGGGGAAGAACTCTTTTCTTTGCAAGTGTATGGGGAGTACTTTGCTTCTTGCAACACAAACCTTCATTTGTTTGTGGTCATAAAAGGACACAAAATTGTGGGATTTTTGGTTGTTTTGCATATTAGAAAGTTGAACTTCTTCTTTGGTATGTAAGTATGAACATTATGAAAGAAGTGGGTTTTTCAATCCATAATGCATATTGGGAAGAACTGAGTATTTTGGAGGCATTGTATGTATGTGGACAACAAGCTTGGAATTTGATAAAATGAATACATGGACACATTCATGCATGAGCAAATTTTCAATATGCAAGGTGGGACTTTTTGGAACATTTGTATTTCATAAAAAAAACTATGAAAAAGTACAAAGGTGAGCTTTTCGGTTTACTTTGCATGTTGAGAATCTCCTTTTATTTTACTCATAAGTGAGATGTTTATGTCTCATCACAAGTCATTCTTCTTTGACATATAAGCATGGAGGTGGTCTTTTTATTACATCTTGCATATGGGTAGCACCTTGCATCTTTCCATGCATCTAGGGAAAAGTCACCATCAAGAACGAGGTTTTTTAATCTCGACTGCACATGAGAATAAATTGCATTCTCATATGCAACTTGGAGAAAATGAGAGAAAAGAAGAAAGCAAAAGTGAACATATATACAATCAAAAATAAAACACAAATGAAACCAAAGAAAGAAATTAAAAATATATACCTTTCTTGGAAGGCAAAGGGAAAAAACAAAAATCTTCTTCTTCAACAAAACAAACAAAAATTCTGGAAATGAACTCAATAATTTTGAATTTAGTCTTGGAGGAGAGAAGAGAAGATATATAGCTCATTATTTTAACAATTTCTTCATAAAAATTTAATGCCAATCTAATGAGTCATAGTTGGAAATGAAAAATGCTCATCATGCAATCAAAATTTGCATAAAAACAACATATGAGGAGGAAACATTCAAAAACATGCCCTAAGAAATAGCCATTCATCCACTCCTATCATTCAAAATGCATTTCAAATTTAATGAATAAAAAAATGTTTTTGAAAAACTTACCCAACTTGATGAGGTTTAGGAGCAAATAAGCAGAAATTAGGGTAGATTATTTGGGAAAGAGAATGTTTCAAACTCCTTATAAATGCCCTAGTGCACTTTTCAGTCCAAAACACAGCTCCCAGTGGTGAAGAATCTCAACGTTTCTGATGCCAAAAATCTATTCAAAAACCCGCCATTAGCAAGAGGAAGTAAACATTGTTTTTAGAGGAAGAAAATGTGTTTGTGAATGAAACCATGGCATATGCCTTGTGAGAGAAAAACAACGCCCAACACTCAATCATTCAAGCCAAAGGCTTTTAGAAGACTCAATATGCACTTTCCTTAAAAAATGATGCCTTAATAACTTGTAGGCTCTTGGCAGATTTTTCTATATATTTGGGCTTTTTTAAAAAAAAAGCATGCTTTGTCCATAAAAGATCAACACCATATGATATAAAGAGCAGCAATGACTTTTTGAGAGATTAAAACATATGCTTTCCTCTCCAAATTTGATGCCTTATGACTTTTAACGAAACTGCGGGTCTTTGGAAGACTTAACATATGTTTTTTTTCTTTATGCCAATAACATATGGTTTTGACATAAAAGTTGATGCCCTTCATTCAATTTGAAAACATAAGTCTTTTTAGAGGAAGAAAACAGATCTAGCTCCACCGAAATTCGATGCTTTATGACTTAGAGACAAGTCGCGGGTTTAAAGTGAAGCTTGGTGTGCTTTTGAAGAGCAAAAAACATATGCATTAAAACATGCATATTCACTAGAAACTGACACCTTGCGACTTAAAATGACCATGAGTTTTTTTTAAAGTCATTTACATATTATTAGATATGTAATGCACTCAAAAATTTTACGCCAAGACATTTAAAATATATGCCACGTCTTCTATAAAGGATATATCATGGGTTTAACATACATTACAATATGTAATGTCACGCCATGTGATTAGAGCGATACTCCCAGCTAAATACAAGCCATGATTATAAATGATACATATAACAAATATGTAATATGATATGCATCAATATATGTTATATATTTTTAATTTAACATTTAAAAAAACTGTGATATTTAGAAGGAAGGAAAATGTACGTCAAGTAATTAAAAATCAATGCTTATTTCATAAAGCCATAACACATGTCCATTTAAAAATAATATGTATTATATCACGAGATTCTAAAATCATAATAACATATGTTATAAATTTTGTAGGGTTTCCCCAATTTTGCGAATACAAAATTGAGGACAACAATGTTGTATATGATGTAGCCGAGGAGGAGACAACAAAGAATATTAATAGTGGGTCATCAAGATCCTTGTGATCAGATGAGATGGAGGTGGATGTAGGTGTTTCATGATCACTAATAAGAGGAGTCACCGAGGGAAGGGATGTAGAGGAGACACTGGCCTAGATAATAATCCAAGTTAAGGAGATATAATGATGGCTAAACATGATGCAATTATAACTAGACACTAGACATGATCACAATTGAGAAGGATAACCTGGTAGCAAAGTGAGATTAGATAGTTGTAGAGAGTGAATAGGTGTTGAATGAAAGTGACACAGTGATTGTAGAGATGGATAACCTGCATCTTTCCCATGATTCCTAGGATTCAAAAAGGAGAAATTTGATAGAAAAAACCACTAGGTTGAGGTTGGAGACAGGTGCAACACAAAGAGATATAGGGGATACGTGATGCTAGAGCTAGCCAAGGATCTAGTGAGAACTATTGACAAGGCTTCCTAGTACAAGGAGTTGTATGAGTAGGTAGCACCAATATAGGAAATGGAACCAAGTTACTTTTCTTGGAGTGACTTGACTAGGCTAATCTAAATTAGCTAGATTAGGGGATCAACAAGGTTGATATTGGTGATGGGTCCACCACCATCACCAAACCAAGGGCAGATGATCCATCACCTGGGGATCAAGAGGATCAAGATGACATATGAGGCTACTAGAACCACTACCAAGATCCATACTGCATTTAGAAGGAGCTAATAGTAACTAACATGGACAATGAAGAGTCCAAATCTAACAATTTTGATTGATAGATTGAGCAAACATACCATTATATGCATGTGATTGTGTGATACTGATATTTGATGATATATGATATTGGTATTTGATTATATACTATATGTATGGTTATGGACATTAGATCCTGTTATACATATGAATGAATCGATTAACAGATGATGTGCATGTTATATGGTTTAGATAGTTACGAGGATGTGTGATTGCACGTATGCATGTTTATGATGTATGGATGCATGTATGTTTTATGTGATGTTGCTATATGGAGGACACTAAAATCTAAATGAAGGATGATCATGTTCAAGATTATGATGTCTAATATGTATGATGTAAGATGCGATTGTGACCTATGTTATTTATGTACATTATAATATTGACATGGGTGATGTAGGATGGGTATTCCAATATGATTGTGATTTTTATCTACATGGCTAACACTCATGTTAAAGGATGGTATTTAATAATAATTGACAGACAAAACAAAACAAAATTAATTACATTGAAAGTCATTTCTAATTCTACAACACATCTCGTTAACAAAACTCCATATGATTTAAGTCGAAGTCCTAAATGGTAGTCTAATTAATGGTTTCAAGAGTAGCTTTAGGTGCAATAGTGGTCTTGTCTGATGACAATGGTCCTTAAATTTTAAATAAGACATTTAATTTTTCCTTGGCGTAGTTATATGCATACACAATTTATCTTTTGGCATCTTAAGAAATAAGTTTCACATCTCAATACAGATGTTAAATATCAAGTTGACATATTTTGAGTTGAATTATTATGCAAGTAGATAAAACTAGAAATCGCACCTTAGTGTGCAATGGGAATGACGTAGAGTTATGGAAAGATCATTTAAGTATTTGTCCCTTTTGTTTGTCACTTCCTCTCATCCTCTCTAGATCTCCTTATCTCTATATCAATATATCTCACCATTTATCTATCTTTATAACTCTTCCTCTCTATCTCTCCCTCTCTATGTCTCCCTTTGTATCTCTCTAGATCTCTTTTTATCTTTACCTCTTGATCTATCTCTAAGTCTCTATCTATTTTTTCCCATCCTCCCACTTTATATTCATCTATATCTCTATCCAACCATCTCTCTCCATCAAATATATGCTATTATGAATTGGAAATACAACTCTTCTTCAATGTCAATGGTTGGGCATGTCTATTGTAACATAGCTCCTCATGATTTCAGAGTTTGCAAGCATGTGCAGAAGCATTGATTAAACTATTTTTCTCAAGGTGCAGTGGTGTGGATCTGGATGGACACACAGGTCTGAACACGAACCTTGTGCGGATCCAGCAGGGTTCGAGGGTGTAGAGTCCAAATTAGGTAACTTAGTTTTATATTTAATAGAATTATATAAATTTAAATTATTGAGTATGGCTACATACCTCTTGAAAGAAAAGGGTGTGAACACCCAATTCCACCCCTGCAATAAAATTGGAAACGACTTGTCTTCCTACCTCACAACCTCTGTATTCCTACAACCCTCACGAATCTTGGTGGCGATTAGGGCTTTGAGTTTTGGTGTTAGTGATTAGGAGGAAAAAAATACTAATATTTTATCACCAAAGTAGGATAAAATTATAGTTTGAAGAGGCTTCTAGTGATTTAGTGAGTCGTGTGCAAGCTTTCCATTAAGCAAAATTCTTGAAATGGATGCCAAAGGTTTTTACGATACAACTAACTATTAAAATAATAAATAATAAATATCTTGGGAATCCACTTTAATTTACTGTTCTCATTTCTACGACAGTTTTCTATCTGGCATTTATCTGTTAGTGGAATGTCTGAATCATGTGGGTAAAAATTAAAATTCAATATTGACGTTCAATGCAAATGATAATTTAAAAAAATTGTTTATAGCAATCCCCTGCCTCACTTCCTGCACTTCACTACTCCTTTGGGCTCTATGTTCATTCGTCAAACCCTGCACAATGCATAAGTTTTTTCACTTTGAGAGAAACAACGTCTGCAAACATTTTTTTTTAACTTTTTTCTTAATGTTTCAAAAATTATTTTAATGATTTTTATTCATCTTTAGGTAATTTAGTCAAGAACAAGTCGAGACATCGCCTTGAGTAAATATGTTAAAAATAATTCTTTAAAAGTTTTGGCAGTTTGTCTAAAACCATCCCTTTTGTATCATACAGGTTTTTGAAATTTTAATTATATTTTAGGGTAAATATGGTTAAATAAGTTATACGGTCATCAAATTTAAGACCACAGTCTCATTCCTTTTCAATAGTTACAGTCGCAACAACACTCAACAAAGGCTGAATGTCTGCAACAGGTCATGATTTTCATGTTATTTTCTCATATGAGTGTTGCTTTTATATAAACATCTAAAAAGAGTCAAATAGATAAAGCGAATTAAAAATATATGCTTAAATTTAAAAAACTTGAACCCTTGTCTGTACAAATTTTAGGCCTAACTAAGAATTTATCAGTTTTCATTTAACTTCGCTGGATCTATCTGAACTCTCTAAACAAATATGAAATAGAGATTGCAGGGGTTTTTCGATGAACAAACCTAAAGTCAAAGAGTTATGATCAGAATAAAACACTGCACTATAAATAATGCTATATCATCATAGACTTCAAGCATCCACAATCAATCACGTTAAATATCTCTAAATCTCTCTAAAGACTTGCCTACAATAAAGTCTTGTAAAAGAACAAAGCTTTTCGAAAACAAATTACCTGCAATCTATGTTTATTTCTTTCAGTAAATTATAAAACTTCACCAACTTTACTCACCAATTCACTTCTTTTAGACCAGGCCTACAATGGGTTCGATATCTGTTCTCCCTGAAAAATCTTTGCTTATGAGTCAGAATGGGAAATCCATAGAGATAATCGATGAGAGGATTCGACATTCGAGTTGCAAGAAGAGTATGGAGCAGGTGTTATTGTTGGCATTGCAGTGCGCTCATCTGAGAGTTGGGTGCATGCCTTCCATCTATGAGGCGCTTCTTATCCTCAAAACCATCAGCAATCCTTCGCAAAACATGATCTGTGCACTGCAGAGCATGGAGTTGGACCTTGAATTGTCATGCAATAGCAGAGGGGACTTTACATGTCTTATGTCTTCTGATACGAACAATGCCTTCTTTACGTCCAATTCTACCCCTTCGGCCAATTTGAGGGAATTTGCGACGGGCTGAGTTATTGTAATGGACAATTGTAAAGCCGAATTCTAGACAACCCGTGTGAACATGAGCTCATTTTTCAACCATCAAAGCGAATGTGGAAGTATAGACGAAACAGGTGAATTACCTTATCTAATGGATTTAAGAGACATCAAATGCAATGGTTTTATGACATATTAAAAATTGTTATTCATATTATATTAGTACTTGCATAAGAGGAGGTTCAATGGTAATTTGGCTAGTAAGATATATCTTAATTAATATATTAGAAACTACAGATCAAAAAAAGAGTGATAATAATTGAAGGTATAATATAGTGAGCATAAATCAACAATTTAGATTCTTCTTATAAGTCTTTTGGAATCCTTCATTGTACAATGTGTCATTGATGTAACTTCTTTATTATGTTTAGGTTTATTTGTTAATTAGGATTAGGATCAGTGTTGTAAAAAATTAATGTCTTTGATCAATTTTATGTATCTAATTTCTTAATTAAAATTGAATTCCACAAATTCATTTTGGTTACTTTCAAATAATGGACTGGAAACGTTTCCTTGAATGATGCATTTATCATGCCTAAAATGATTCAAAATTATAAAATGAAGTTATGGGACATCCCTTTAGAATTAAATGGAAGATAAGAAAATAAAGGATATCGTAATCTTTTGGTTTAAAAAATGCATTAATAAAGAATGGTTATTAAAACCCCTCTGAAAAGGGGGATGAATATTTGCTATTAAATAAATATTAAAAGGAAAATCTTGTGAAAAGGTGTGATGGTCTAGAAACCACCACTTGAAATGTTATATAAAGCATCCATGTGAGACTTGAGAAGGCAGAATGGAGATCACTCAAGGAAGAAGAAGGTGGCT
>MU224874.1:1600080-1628794 GCA_018584345.1 Thuja plicata | reverse complement strand
CTTTCTCAAGAGCAAATCATCTCCATTTTATGCATTGTTATCATGTTAAAATAGCTTTAGAATTCTTAGTTCATTGTTTCTTGTTCATGCTTATAGTTCATAGTTGAATATAGATATTACATGTTAGGATTAATGGAATGAACTTAGTTTATTTTTATTAAATCTTTCATATCATTTCATAGTATAGTTTGTATCATTTTCATGCATATGACGAATAGCTTGAGACAAGTTCTTCATACTTGTTCTTGAGTTCTTCATCCATCCATTAGTTTGCATTCTAGTTTCATCCACCAATCAATCATAGTGGAATTTATGATATTGTGTTGGGAGAGCACACCCACATAACATCTCTAAGAGCAAATCAACAAGGCATTGGGTGCCCTTGTTCAGCTCATCGGAGGTTGTGATGGAAGCCATTGTTGTTTTAGAGTATGCTTTTTAGACATGTTAGTGTAGTTTAAATGATTTATATCTCTAACGTTTGCATGTCTGAGCGTGCTCCCAGCAGGTAGGTTTCCAGCATATACAAGAATCACCTTCAATATGTATGTCTGAAATGGCACAATGTTTTGCCAGAATTAGCCCTGCGAGCATTGTTTGCGCTTCTGCAATATTATTTGACCCTACTGGCAATGGGGAGGCAATGCATGCTTTCAAATTTCCCTGTGAATCTCTGATACATGCACCCGGGCCTGATGTTCCCGGGTTGCCACATGATGCTCCGTCAAAATTTAGTTTCATTACATGGTGATCAGGGGGTTGCCATTTAATATTTGATCTATCCACTTGAGCTGGTAAATTTTTTGAGGCTCCCAAACCCATTGGTATGTTGAGACTCCCCCAAGTTCTCATTAAGTTGTTGTCCCATGATGTCACTACTGGGTTGTAACCACACCTAAAAATGCTAGCATTTACAACTTCTAAAATTAGTCTTTCCATACCTTGTATTACTGTGTCCAGATTTGATTGTTCATTTCGAAAGATTCTCTTGTTTCGTTCCTACCAGATCGACCAAACAATAAGCGGTGGTGTGCACTTCCAGATGTTTGCAAATAATGAGCCATGTTGTATTTCGGGCCATGACTGAAATAAGTCCCAGAGCTTGTTTGGCAGAGGTGTGTAAAAACATAGTTTATTGAGGACATATGTCCAACATTCATGTGTAAAGGGACACTATAGTAGTAAGTGGTCCACCATCTCAATCTGATCATTACATAATTTACACCTGAAGGCTTGTGCAATACAAAATTTTTGTAGTCGGTCACTGGTGAGGATCCTATTCCTTAATGCTAGCCATACAAAGCAGCCTGCCTTGGGCAGAACTACATGGTTCCAGCAGAAATTATAAGCATGTGCTTGGGCCTTATTAGTTGCTAAGTTTTGAAGAATGTTATAACCCTCTCTGATTTAGTAATTTCCATTCTTAGCGGGGGCCCATAGCAGCCTATTTGCTTTGTCTAACAAGTATATCTATCTAGTAGAAAATATATTTCGTAGGAGCTCAACATCTTACCTTGAAAGATTCAGATCATCAGGGTCCTTCCAAATGACTTTTCCTGAATAGTTTTTAGCAGCCAGAACATAGTTAATGAGATGAATGCCCCATTGATTTTATACAGCATTTATAAGATCTTATGAGCCCTCCAGGGAAGTCAAGGCAGGTAGGCTGTTCCACGAGTCTCTCCAGAATTTAACACTTGAACCACTATTTATCTCCCATGTGATATAACTGTAGACCAATTCCCTTGTTAACATCATAAAATCCCAGATTGCAGAGCCTTTGGGTGGCTTTGCAATAGAGAGAACTCTTGAAGGAGAATGGTTATCCAAGTACTTTTTTTGCATGATTTGGCACCATTTATTATTTAGCTTGGTGTACATTTGCCACACAAGCTTGCCCCCAAATGCTCTATTTCTATTATGTAAGTCATGCAGACCTGCTCCTCCTCTAGTTGGACCTTGTGACATATCCTGAAGCGAGATGAGCAGAATCTTCTTCTCATTATTCATATTCCCTGTCCATAAGAAATCTTTGATTAATTTTTGGATTTGCTTTATAATAGAGGATGGTGCTTTAAGGACAACAAGATAGATATTAGGAATTGCCGAGAGAACAAACTTAATGAGTAGGATTCTACCTCATAGGGATAACCACCTAGCCTTCCAGGCAGAGACTCTGCTTTTGATTCTATCAATGACCGAAGACCAGTATCCTGGCTTATTAGATCCCACAAAGAGAGGGATCCCTAGGTAAGTTGATGACAGAATATCAACCGAGAATTATAGAATTTGAGTAACCCTGTTTGATATAATCTAATTGGTGTTGAATAGGTAAATTTGTGATTTCTGGGCATTCACTTTCTGCCTGGAGATTTCTGCATAAAGGTCTAACACGTAGATTATTTTCATGGCTTCTTTCACATGAGATTTGCCAAATAATAATGTGTCATCTACAAATAAAGAGTGAGTAACTGAAATGCCTGTGTCTCCAATTTGAGCACCGAGCCAAAACCCCAAAGGTTGTTGCTTCTTGATTGTTCTACTCAATGCTTCTGCCATAATAATGAACAAAATGGGGGAGAAAGGGTCTCCCTGTCTAATACCTTGAGTGGATGAGAAGAAGCCTGTTGACGTTCCATTAATGATGACCAAAAACCAAGCCCCTGCGATACATGCCCTAATCCATTTACACCATTGCTGTGAGAAACCAAACCGGTGTAAGGTTTGAAATAGAAAGTCCCAACAAACTCTGTCATATGCCTTCATCGTGTCTAGTTTGATGACAAAGTTAGAGGTCTAATTCTCATTAATCGAATGGAGGAATTTGTGTGCAACCAGTGCTCCATCCATAGTTTCCCTTCCTGGAACAAAGCCTCCTTATTCTTGAGAGATAATTGATGGGATGAGACGATGGAGTCTCAGATAGATGGCTTTGGTTATAATATTATAAGTTGTATTGCAATTTTGCGAATGATTTTGGATTTTTGACCTTTGGATTGATAGCTATGTTTGCAGTGTTGAAGTATTTCAGCATAGTCTTGTTTTTTCGTGATTCTTCTACTGCTGCTAGCAATTCCCAGCCAATAAAGTCCCAACATGTTTGAAAGAACAATGTTGTGTAACCATTCGGGCCCGGAGCTTTGTCTGGCGGTAGTGAGAAAACCACATGTCTTAGTTCCTGAGTAGTAAAGGGGCCATTAGGATGTCATTATCTTGCTATGTGATTAATACCGAAATAGCTTCCAATATTTCATCCAATTGCTCTTGCGATGGAGAAGGACCCTGAATGGGAGAAAGGAGGTTCTTGTAAAAGTTAACTCCTTCTTGCTGGATGTCATGGGCATTTGTTAGCACCTTACCTATTATAAATTCTAAGATGGTAAAAATTGTGCTGGCTGCTCATTTTTGCTTTGCTGATGCATGAAATTTTTTTGTGTTCTTGTCACCTTCTCGCAGCCATAGTTCACAGGATTTTTGTCTCCAATATTCTTCCTCCCTGCTGCACAGAACTTCCCATTCCTGTTGTAATTCTTTCTGCTTGTGGTATATGCCATTATCCATACCTTGTTGTATGGTCTTCTCAAGTATGTCTGCTATTTTTTGTTTCACTATATCTTTCTGTTGGAAGACGTTCTTGAACACCTGTTCATTCCATTTTTTAATGTGGCCTTTGATGTGTTTAAGTTTTATGGAAAATTGGTGCATTTTTGAGCCATCCACAAATGGAGAACTCACCCACCATTGTTTAAGTAGAGGAATGAAATGTGGGTGCCGAAGCCACATTCTTTCAAACTTAAATGATGGTTTGTGGCTAGTGAGTGTGGCTGCATTGTCTATGGACAACACTATCGGAAAGTGATCAGAGCCTGGTAAAGATAGAATTTCGGATTGAAATTGAATATTTATAAGCTTCCAATCTTGTGATATTAGGAATCTATCCAGACAAGATGCTATTTGTGCAAAGTTAGCTCTCTTATTTGTCCAAGTGTAGGAGCCATTTGTTGGGACCACATCCATTAAGTTGTCATTCAACAGTGAGCAGAAGTCTTGAATAGTTCTTGGTGGGGGACATATTCCCCCAACTTTTTCATCCATATTGAGAATAGCTTTGAAATATCCTCCTAGGATAACATTGTGATCACTATGAAGCTTAATTAAGTGTGTTAAGTGCACCCATAACTTCTGCTTATTCTGTGTGGAGGTAGGCCCATATACATTAAATAGAACAAAAGTGAAATCATAATTATTCACTTCTAAAAGTTGCCAATTAGAGCCCTGCCCAATCATTTTCCCTTGAATGGTCTTCGAGTTCCATAGGACAGCCAGTCCTCCAGAAGCCCCATTCCCTTGCTAATGGAAAGAAGCCTAGGAAGCCCATTTGCCAACCGATTTTGCAAAGTTTTCTTGAGACATTTTCGTCTCTTGCAATAGGACAATATCTGCTTAAATAGAATCAATCATTTGTTTGATTCTATTTCTTTTGTCAGAGGCATTAATGCCTCTAACATTCCATGAAGCAATCTTCATTGGTGATAAGAAGGATCTTTCGTCCTCCT
Source organism: Thuja plicata (assembly GCA_018584345.1). Classification (NCBI taxonomy): domain Eukaryota; kingdom Viridiplantae; phylum Streptophyta; class Pinopsida; order Cupressales; family Cupressaceae; genus Thuja; species Thuja plicata. The sequence goes on along the minus strand of MU224874.1, from coordinate 1,624,238 downwards.
TGTCGATCTTTTGATGGACACAAACTTGTCATCCAAAGTGGATTGTATGCCAGCTATTATTTCATCCTTCATTTTTGCACTCTTTGGTCTTCGGCCTTTGGATTTAGGGGTCTTGATAGGTTGAGTATTTTGAGAAGGTGTCTGCTCAATGGAAAGGATTTGGTGAAGTACATGCATGTCCTCAGCTCTGGGCGTATCCTGATTTTCATCCTCTTCTTTATGAAATTCCTCAACATCCCAATCATGGACCATTACATCGGCACACATACTTGTGTTATGATAAATGCACACATCATCTATAATTTGAATGGAGTTGTTGTTACTGATCCCTTTATTCTCTAAAAGTTTTATACAATCCAAGAAGTTCTTCTGTCCCCTCAATGGGCATGCCAATATTTGAATTGAGGAATCATTTTCCTTAGGTACATTGCCTTGTCCAAGATAGAGAGGCAAGTCCTCTGCATATGTGTGCTTAAAGATTTCCACTTCTGCAACCTCTAGCCTATGCGCTTTGTCTTCCTCAGCTGTACCTTGTATCTGATCAGATCTTTGATCTACCTCCATGCAGGTTTCGGTTCCCATGTTTATTCCCGATATGTCTATCCCATAATTTTCCTGACTGTAAATAGGGAGGGTGATGGGAGACTCTTGGAACATTAATTGATGGACAATTTTGTCGACAGGAGTGGAGGTAGAGGTTAAAGGGCTATCTTTCACCAGTTCGTCAATGCAGGAGAGGGCTCGAGAGCCTCTCCATTATGAGTGAAGGGTTAAATATAAGAAGAAATGCCGTAATAACACAGAGAACATTCCTGCCAAATTCTGATCCTGAGACTTTGAGATATTGGTATTGCAGCCTTGAGATTCTGTAGTAATCAGAGAGTTGACCTAACAAGTAGTTATTGCTTGCAAGCTGTAATGGGTGCATTCCAAAGGATCTGAGCTATGATCCGAACATACTCTGATTTCAGATGGACATTTCTGATGACAGTTGGAGGTGAAGTGGCCAAGTCTGTGTTGATATTTGTGTATAGTATCTGGGTGTTGGATGACGATTTGTTGGACCCAGTCTCCCCATTTTGATTTGATAGCAATCTGAGTAGCAAAGACTTTGTGCCTATCAATTAAAATGCAGACTTGTGCTTCTTGATGAGGAGCTTCAAATGGTATGAGGTCGTATCTTATGAAGGTACCCACAGTGTTCGCAACGAGCTCAATAGTATCAGGATCTCTGTATTCTAATGGTAGCAAGGGAAAAGAGACCCAATGAGGGAAAAAGTGGGCAAGGTTAGGGTCTAGCTTAAAGTTGGGGATCCAAATCATAGTAAATACGCCCGATCCTTTGCAGAACCAACTTTTAAATTTATGAACCAATTCTCTATTTTCTTTAGAGTGAAAGATGAGCACAAAGTACTTTGATATTGGATCTACATAGAAAATATCTTTTAAGCCCGCAAACGACTGCATTGCCCATTCTTGTATTACTGTAAATGATAAGTTGTTTGGAGAGAGCTTACCTATCAGAGCCAAATGCTGAAGTGTACCAATAGGCATCTGCAACATCTTATCCGGGAGAGTGATTGAAGCCATAACTGGGGCCGAATTTGCAGTGGTTTGGGGCTGCTTCTTTTGCCACACTCGATTGGGTTTGTTTGGAATGAAGGGGGCTTGATCTAGGTAGGTTTCCACGGGGGGTGGGGGATTGGGCCCGTTGATCTGGCACTGCTTGCTCTTGCTGGAGTCGTTATAGACGTGTGCCAGTGATGCAGGAGGAGAGCCCTCACATATGTCAAATATCGACTGTTTCTGCTTGAGGAGTGTCTTGTTCCTACGTTGATGTCCCTTTCTGTCTGCAGGGCATCTTTTCTGTGCTTGAGCATTGGTCGCTTCCTTTTCCTGCTCAATTTTTTTTTTCAAAATTTTGACCTTGTTTACCCGAGAATGGAGGTGGATGGCCATCGAGGGCAGCTTTTGACGAGGTTTCCCCAGTCTCGTAGGTTCAGAAACCCTCATGGTGCTTGCGGTTAGAAAAGTGAAACCGTGGGTTTACAAAAAAGTGTTTGACCGACTGAACTATGGCTTTGCCATGGAAAATTGATCCGGCATGATTACCTATGACATTTTTCTCTGCAAACGAGACTTTCGTAAACCCAACATTCTGTGAATATGTATATTTATTCTTGGCCGGTTGAACAATTGGTATAGATCGGAATATATTTTTGAATTCTTCAGAAAGGTCTACCTGTTGGTCATACCGCCAAACACGATTTGGGTGATGCTGCTGAAACTGGTGCTGTCATTGCAAGTCCTTTTGTTGATGTTGCTGCAACTATGAGGAGAATGCAGAGGGTCGCGTCACTTGCTGTGCAGAGGGTCACATCATGGTCTTCTTCTCTTATTCCCTATATCATATGGATTTATTTTTGACATTTTACTAAATATTTTCGTTGTTAGAAAAATAAAAAGGGAAAAACAAACAACAAAATGTATTTTGTAAATTGGAAACCAGCGTATGCCAGCAAAACCAAAAAATGTATTTTGTATTTTGTATAATTTTGTTTTATCATACCCATACTTTTTAATTCTACATAATGCAAAACCAAAAAATGTATTTTGTATTTTGTATAATTTTGTTTTATCATACCCATACTTTTTAATTCTACATAATGTAACTATATCGTATGGATTTATTTTTGACATTTTACTAAATATTTTCGTTGTTAGAAAAATAAAAAGGAAAAAACAAACAAGAAAATGTATTTTGTAAATTGGAAACCAGCGTATGTCAGCAAAATCAAAAAATGTATTTTGTAAATTGGAAACCAGCGTATGCCAGCGTAAACTCTGAACAACTCTGGCAACGCGCATTTCTGTCCCATAGGCTATGTTTAGCCTCGTGGACGTTAAAATTTTCTTCTTCTTCTTCCCTATTTCGGCGGGTTCTCCACACGGAATCAGCGCATTTTTGTAAGCCACAAACCCTGCCCGAGATGAGAGATTCTCAGATTTCAGATCTCTGGTAGTAAACAGAACTAGAAACCAGACATATACAGAGACGCTTAGTAAACGGCTTTGCTTTTGTCAGATTTTACGGCCCGATGATGTTGTTCGGTGCAAGATTATATGCGCGTTCCGCGATATTTCTGCTGACTCTGATTCTTCCGACGGTGTTTTCGGCCTCATCTGTAGCGCAATATATTTCAGGTGGGTTCTTAAGCTTAGAATCTTTAATTTCCGTGAACTTCAAATCCGTTGCAGTGAAATGAAGAAGATTGAATTGATTTGTGATTGCCAAGCTTGAATCTGTTTTGGGTCAGTTTGATTTGGTGTCAGAAAAAACAAGTTTTAGGGCATTCAAATTTTTTTGTTCAAGTGTTGAATTTCGTATAAATCTAGCAGTTGCATGCTATTTTGCGGGCAACGGTTTGCCTATAGGGTTTCTGTTTTTATCATTGGTAGAATTTTGATCAGAAATTTAGAGAGCAAAGGAAGCGAAAGTAAATTTTTTTTTTTTTGAATTAGATGCAAAACATTGCGATTGGCAACTGATTAAATGTAGCTTCAGTACATTTTGTAAGGTGAGAATGTTGCATAGTGCTGTTTTAGCTGTTTTGATGGGGATTTCTGAGGACTGATAGATCATATCATGTTGACTGACCATCTCAAAAATTTCTAAGAACTATAGAGCAATGTTTCAGCTTCATTTATTGCATGAATGTTGTCTTCTTGCCTTAGTAATGCGAGGATGTTGTATAGTGTTTTTTTAGTCAGAGTATCTGTATTCACATACCATATACGGTAAGCCAGCCGCAAATTTTATGTTCAGAGTGCTATGCCTGGCCACAAAACAGAAGTAAATCAGAGCTCATGTCAGTACTGTTTATAATGGAAACTTTCATTTAGTAATGTGAGATAGTTGTGGAGAGTGAAAGCTAAATTACCTTTGCATTAATCCGTAGTAGCTGCATTGAAGACGGAAAAGTCACCACCAGTTTGTTGGCTGTAGCATAGTAGTTAATGAATTGAAATGCGTATTCAGTTGCGTTGTTGGATAGGTGCATGTGGATCACTTTACTGTTGGAAAAGAACTGTGTAATAGGAACTCAGTAATGTTATTACTTGCAGAACCTTGGAACCTTAGGGACTGTAATAATATACAAGACAGTTATGTATATTGTTCAATGTGCCACATGAACTGGAAATTTATCTGGAGTAATTGTGTGGGCACATGTATGTCTGATTTGTGTATATTGTTTAAGGCTGCAACATTACCTTGAAATTTTATAGGAGTTGTGTGCATGCACAGTTTGCAACTAAACACACAGTCTTTCTTATAGTGCAGGTGCTGGTACCTTTTCTGGATGTCTGTTTTGATTTAGCTTCCTGATATGAATCGTGTGCACAGGGACGTCTATTGTCGATTTGCAGCTGAGAACAAAAATAATCCATGCTTCTTGTTTAGCTTCAATCAATTGAAAATTGAAAGAGGGCACAAAAACTGTGTTGAACTTGCTTGTGAATGACTTATTTGAATCAAATTGGGCTGTATTTTTAGCTGACATCTGTGAAGCATCCTGTATACCAATTGCAGAGCTGTGAGAGTGATACTTCCATTTTGTTTGCCATGGAAGGGAAACAAGTTTACAGGATATAGAACACCATTCATATCGGCGTATGTGAACTATTCTCAATCATTAATTAGGGAAAGGCATCCAGAGTCATTACTGGCAGCGAATGTTGTGTTGGTCTATCTTATGGGCATTCCTGCGCAACCCTAATTTACATAAAACTAGCACTTGCACCCAAAGGAGGTGCAAGGGTTATGCTCATAGGAAAGTATTTGTAAGTTAATATACGATGGATGTATATTTTTTTGTTGTGTTTATATTTGTGATTATTTTATGATTAATCCTATGAGCTAAGTTGCCGGTACGGATACGGGTTCCATATTTGGGTTCAAAATTCGTCCAAAAAAACATTGGGTTGGGTTCGGATTCGTTTTGGGTTCGTCCGTACTATACATCAATCACATATATTGCCACTCATGAGCTTCATAATTTACTTTCAACCAAAGTAACAAGAACCGGAATCGTCTCGGAATCGGCAAGGCCGAATCGAATCGCGAATCGCCCATGAATCGGAATCGAATCGCCCATGAATCGGCAAATTTAAAAAGCCCTTAAAATTTAGAGATTTTAACAATTTAAAACTTATTTCATGCACCCTTTATTCAATATAACTTAAACACACTAACATCATCAAATAGAACTAACATACATAAACAAGGAACATAAATGATAAATCCATCACATGCGTTACATATTTATGCAGCCTAGAAGCATGAGTTAAGATTGGTATGTCACATAGTATCATAAAAATTAAAAAACATTTAAACAACAAAAACATTTGTAATCATAGCATCATGAATCATGATCATTCCCTCATATACCTCAAGTGCAAGTTCAACGTCAAAGATTCAAGAATCAAAACATTAAAATTAAATCATTACATCAGTTCGAGTATCATTGTTTTAAGTTCAACTAATGGATTAATAATTTATTGATATTCTTCTTCTTCATCATCATCATCTTCTATATGGAGGCTAATAAGACTTGAAGGTTAATTTTTCCCCATTTTTATAGGTGCAGTTTCCACCCCAAATTATTAAATGGGGGTTTGGGGGCAAAGCCCCCAAGACGGGGTCAAGGGGCAGCGCCCCTTGCTGGGNCAAACCCCCCAAGACGGGGTCAAGGGGCAGCGCCCCTTGCTGGGTCTAGGGGCAGTGTCGAGAGTTATTTTTCAGCTCCATAAGACATCAAATCATAAATGTATGTAAGATGAAAGACACAAAAAAAAGATTAAAAAAACAAGTGTTTTTTAAGTTTTTTTGACTTTACAGCCGATTCATGCCGGTTCACACATGGTGATTTAGGCAATTTTTGGATGAATCGCCTGAATCGGCGATTTAGGTGATTCATGCCAAATAACCGCCGATCTGATTCACCAGCTCCCAAAAAATCGGGGAGGGTGAATCGAATCGCGATTCACGCGATTCTCGTTACTCTGCTTTCAACCCAGCTAACCACTTAGATTACATCTCAAATTGAAATATATATACCTAAGTTGCCTGTTCAGATTCCGGTACGGATTTGGGTTCAAAATTCGTCCAAATTTTTTTTGGGTTGGGTTCGGATTCGTTTTGGGTTTGTCCGTACAAGAATATATATATATATATATATGCAGCAGCAAATAAGTTCATACAACACTATGCTAATATTAAATTATGACTGTTAAATTATGCAATAGTGCTTTAGATCAGTCTAATAAGACCTTCGACCACATATACATATATGCATACATACATACATTTCGACTTTCGCCATAAATTTAACCACATATACATATATGCATACATACATATAGAGAGAGTTCTTATTTACAACACGACATATTATTCAGTCATGATAGAGATATAACATAACATAATGATTGGTTTTTTTATCACAATGTTACTTACACAATAATCATGACAAAAAGAGAGGTGAATTGTTGTTGATAATGTTGTTAAATATTATGAAATAATTTTAAATATTATGAAGTAATAAAATAAATTTAAATATTATTATATAATAAAAAGTAAAATTAATTTTAAAGTTAATAACATGTTATTTATATTATGATAATTTGTATTTTGTATAATGTATTCCATAGTTTAAATTAATTTAATATTTATTATTATCAAAGGTATAATATCATTTTTTTATATCGAATGTGTTGAAATTTGTACAAGAAACTATCTCACCCTCGACAAATTAATAGATTTTCATTTAATAGTAAATGCTAAGTATTTTTAATTACATTTTGAATGTGAAATTGAATGTAAATTATAAATATTTTTTTTTGTTGCATTGTTAGTATGCTTTTTAACAATCTCACCCTCTACAAATTAATAGATTTACATTTAATAGTGTGATAGATAGATGTAGAAAGAGGGAGGGCTATAGGGATAGATAAAGATTGAATGATATATATACCGGAATGTGTGTCAGAGAGAGAGAGAGAGAGAGAGAGAGAGAGAGAGAGAGAAAGAGGTCATGGAGCGAGATGGATGGATAGAGAGAGGGAGATGTGTCTAGATGAAGAGATAATGTGTGTGGGGGGAGGGAGAGGGTAGAGATAGGGATAGAAAGAGAGAGAGGTGCAGAAGGAAGAGCAAGAGACAGTGTAAGGAGATAGAGAGAGGTTTGGAGATAGAGATTGAGAAGAAGAGGGATATGGAGATGAGAGAGAAAGAGAGAGAGGAGGGAGAGAGTACAGATGGAAGATGAAAATATATAAAGAAGAGAGAATGAGAGATATAAAGATAAAGTAGAAAGTGATAGAGAAAGACGTAGAAATGGGGAGATATATAGGGATATAGAGTGACAAAGAGGGAAACATAGAAAGGGAGAGATTGGGAGGAAGATATTAAAAGATATATAGATGGTATAAGGAGATCTAGAGAGGATGAGAGGAAGTGACAAACAAAGGGACAAATACTTAAATGACCTTTCCATAACTCTACGGCGTTCCCATTGCACACTAAGGTGCGATTGCTAGTTATTTAAATGTTGGAATCATATATTAGTGATGTCTTCATAAAATGATGTATAACAAATGGGAAAAATAAGAGCATGTAGAGTTCTCTCCTTTAGAATTATATCAACTCGTCATTTTCCAACTAAACTTTATATAAAATTTAAATAAATCAAAGTTATAAATGATATCTTAGAATAAATACCAAAGATAAGTTAAGAGGGGTATCATATTACTTATCAAAGCTAACAATGCTTATCCTACATGCTTATACTTGTGAATTCTATTGGTATTGTTGTTGTCCCTTGCATAGAGTGCTAAATTTGATTGTACTTCATTGATTCTAGTTTTGAAAAATAGTTACTATTTATTTCTTCAAACCTTCCAAACTGTGTGAGTTCATTGTATGAAGGTTTGTGATGTAAAATTTGATATTTTACTCTCGATGTTGGTTCAAGACAGTGAACTTTAAACGCTTTGGTTCATCATTCAAATACTCTTGGAGTTAGAATAGTAAGAGTTTTCACAAGTCTTCAGTATTAGAATAGTTCAGACAAGGCATGTTAGATCCATATGGTGTTATGATAATGAGTTTGTTGAACTCTTGCAAAGGATTTCTTTCCTCAAGAAGTTTGGAGGAGATCACATTTGCAGTTGTAACTCTGCATGACACCATGAAGAGATATTCTAAGGATTATGCTCTTGAGTAGAGCAAGTTTTTCTTCCTCATGTTGAAGATAATTTTAGGCAATGTGATTGCAGGTATGGACGTCATAGACATACTTTGGTAGGAGATATTTCATGGTATAGATTCTAATCCTTACAGGTATTTCAAATTAAGTTTAGAGGACAATCATATTATTGGGGTATAGGAGAGGAGAGTTAAAATTTGGCACAGTAGATTCACAATGATTATTAGAGTGGCACAATGTCGACATGGTGGGTTCTTTCTAAGATTGACATGGTACCCTAGGATCACAATGGTTTGTAGTAGGGATCAGTCCAATTTTTATAGCATTGTGTAGGCATCATTTGGGGACAATCAATCTTTCGGGAGGGAGGACTGCAATATCCCCATTTTAGGGTTCTCTTGCATTGTAGTTGACTTTTACCTCCTCAATGAGTTTTTGTTTTGTGAGAGAAGTTGTTTCATGTTGCCAATGAGCTTAGTTAGCTTGTGTTTTTTGGAAGTTTTGGTGGGAAAAGTATAAAAGACATTTGAGGGCTCATTTGGCATTATGCAGATTATATTATTTCTCTTTGGTGAAATCCTTGGAGTTTGGAGATTGAATGTTGCTTGGCTTAGCCTTCTGGAGGATGGAAACCCTCATGAATAAGATTAACCATGGTGGTGAGAGATCCTCCTAGCTAATGCGGTGAGATTAAACCAGAGCATTAGCTTAGACAAAGCATAGTTCATGTAGGTTTCTTTGAATTTGGCAGTAAATATTTGCATTAAGGGATTGGTGTTGAATCTGTTTGTTGAGATTTGGAGGAAAATTCATTTTTTCACTATCAAATAAGTTATTTAAGGTATGATGTTATATTATAGTAATTAAAACACATAAAGAATTGAAATCATTTGATCAGTTACCTTTTTTTTTTATTATCCTAAAATTAAAGCATTCACATTCTCTTAAAAATTAATAATTACTCATGTATTATAATAACTACCTTTTCTCCTTAAATTTAATTGTTATATCATCCATAATTTTCATAAGTCTATTCATAACATGGTGCAATTTCAAATAAATAGTATAAAGGGATATTAAAAAAACCTTTCAAATTATAGAAACCACGAGAAGGAGACGAAAATAATTTGAATTGGACCTAGATTAATGTGGTAAATCTGTGTGCGGTGTTTAACTCTATTTATTAAATGAAAGCAAATTGTATCTATTAGATAGTGGGTCATGTATCAATAATACTACACTCATGAAAATATTATGGATTCAATTCATCCACATCAATAGATGCCAAAAGAGTAAATAATTACATGTATCAAAAGTTTGTGATGGGGGTAATGCATTGCATTTCAACATGGCATTTTGACGGAGCAAAATGTCTATAATACTATATGAACCAGCAAAGACAATAAAAAAACATGACTACATCATAGAGATTGGAAACATAGAAGCATAATGCACACAACAAAAGACAATAGACATAGAGAGTGAACAACAAAAGCATACACTCTGCAATAATAGGAAAGAGAAATGTTCAAGGACAATGGAAGTAGTCTTCAAACGTTGAAAACCAAAATGGCATTTGAATTATCCTAAAATCGAGAAGACATCTAAGTTGGATGAACATTTTGAGAAATAAGCAATTCCATTGAATGATAAACCATTTGAATGTAGAAACTGAGGATCTTATCTCTGTTGGCGGGCTTTTATGACCAGAAATTACCTAAACAACTTATTGTTACTTGATACATAATTAATCCTTTCTTCTCTAAACAATTAATCCCTCATCAAGGACTGGCTTTATAAGACTAATGTTGAGCTAAAGAGGGACAGTGAAGGAAGTTGGATAAGGAAGAGGAGGGTTGGCTTGGGGATGGCATGTATACCCTAGGTCTAGACAAAGATTAAGTAGAGTCTAGAGGTGGACTCCTTATAGGAAGTTGGTGGGGTTGCAGATGTGAGTTTGAAACTATCATTGACCACTTCCCAAATAAGGGCATTTGTTGATGATTTCATCTTGACCTTAGTGTGTTGGGTATCATCACCTAGTGTTTGGTTATTGGAGTGAACCGCATAATCACCACAATGTTGTGATTATATAAGGTGCATCAACGTTGATCGACAAAAGTAGACACTGGTAGAAAGGGGGCTAGAGCTTGCAAATAACAGGTTGGAGCTTAGATTTAGGGAATTGCAATAGTGGAGCGAATAATTTGCAAGTCATCCATGGAATACAATTAGGCGCTTTCATCTTTCAATTTGCAACGTGAAGACCCTAGTTGAACACTTTCCTTTCCATAGTTGCAATTGGCATTAAGGGTTGGATGAGTGCCACCTAGGTTACCTCACCCAACTACAGGTTACCTCACCCATCTACAGAAGTAAACTTAGCACACATCATGATGTCAAGATCATGGTAAAGCCAGCAAGTGCAAGGGAAGGGAAAAGCTCCCAAAATGAAAGTGTTAGTACTGAACCAACTACTACCACCACCATCTATCTATGAGGTATTCACTCACCATCAATTACACTTCAAAGATTCAACTTTAATCAAGTTCTCCCTATCTTTAATGGTCTCTAATATCCATGATGGTTATAAATGTTTAATGTCTATCTTTGAGCGACAGCCACATTTTGTTAGTTAATTCATTTAAAATATGTAGCAATGAGTATGTAACTACGATATAAATTTCATTTCTAGCAAATATTGAGCAATGCTAATGCATGTATTGTCTTTCAGTTTTACTCACATGACTTCAAGTCCATAACCAAATCATTAGAACAATCTTGTCTGCGACAATCTAAATCAATCCATTATATGTAACCAAGATATAAAACTTACATTTACAACACATTGAGAGCAAGACTAACACATGTTTTGTTTTTCAGTTTTACTTACATGACTTCAGTCATAACTGAACCATTGAATATTCTTGTCCATCCCAATCTAAATCGACCCATTGGAACATCTTTAAATATCTCTGTCAGTACCAATTTCTTGCATCCCTGTCAACCTTCCAAGTGTCCCTTCTCTATTTTCACAATTTGAAGCAGAGCATTGTGATTGTCCATAGGCTTCTAAGAGATGGCCATTGCATTTACAATCTCAAGCAGAGTACAAATTCTATAAAAAATGGTACCCTTGACACAAAACCACAACATTATTATGCTTCCCTGTTTTTCAAATCCTTTGGGCTTTTAACCAAACAACTCTGCTTGACAATCATGCTACTGGAAGTGGTTAATAATCGATCTTTTTTATTTTTTAAAATATGCAAACATAAGTGACAAATAAGCCCCTCCCTCAAACAGGTTCTTAGGAAAAATGGCAAGCAGAGCATTGTGATTGTCCATTGGCTTCTAAGAGATGGCCATTGCGTTCACAATCTCAAGCAGAGTACAAATTCTATAAAAAATGGTACCCTTGACACAAAACCACAACTTTATTATGCTTCCCTGTTTTTCAAATCCTTTGGGCTTTTAGCCAAACAACTCTGCTTGACAATCATGCTACTGGAAGTGGTTAACAATTGATATTTTTTATTTTTTAAAATATGCAAACATAAGTGACAAATAAGCCCTCCCTCAAACAGGTTCTTTGGAAAATCTCTCCAACCTCAGTATGCGTGAGATTTACTGAGCTTTGTGGACTGGCATGTCAGGTTGCTGATAAAAAATGTATGCATCTACAATAACAGATTTTTCATTCAACTGCTCCATTAATCGCAAGACAACTCTTGTCATGCCATGCCTGTACACCTCAGAAAGCTATTGTGTGACAACCAATCAAGTGTCATGAAGATCCAATTATTGCTTTACCTTCATTTTTGATAAATGTCTTGTGTTCATTATTTGTTGTTTTGGGTTGTTTTAATTTTTGTTGGAATTGTATGGGGTGCTTTTGTTTCTTTAATAGATTTTTATTCCTTTTAGATGTTGTGTGTATTATTTGGTCAAGTATATGTATAATAAGATATATCTTATTTTGTAAAGTGTTCCCCTGAGGGCAATCATTATCCTCATTTACTGACGTACATTGAATTTGATGCCATATATTATTTAGTTTTGACATATGCCAAATTTGATGTCATATTATTCAGTTTTACATGGACATTTGTTATTGCTATCAACCAGTAAAATTGTGAACCTCTCTTTGTGCCTTTAAATCCAAGAAATTTCATGTCTCTATCCATCTCTAACAATGAGAATCATATTTTTGAAATACATAACAGTAAGGATCATATTGTTGAAACTTGCTCAAATGCAAATAACCCCTTTCACTAGGGGATGGCCTTGCAGCGCAGTGGCAACTGCGTGCCGCTTGTGTGTGACAGGTACTTGGTTCGAATCATCCGCAGATGTCGAGGAAAAGATTTCCCATCCACGTTGAAGCATAGAGCTTGAACAATGTACGCATACGGACCGCTGACAAGACATTGTTCATGGTGTCCTCACTGGCATACTCACCGAACTCTTGCTGACGTGACTGGTAGACGATTCCACATTGGTTGTTGCAGACAAACTGGTCCAGAGATTTGTGCAGGGGTTGCATTGGAGAGATAAGGTGGGTTTTTTGCTGAAGGAAGCTATAAGGAGCATTGGGAGATATAAGGGGACGGATTCATGAGTAGTAGACATGAGGCATATGTTAGAATTCGAGAAAACAGATTTACACCAGAATCAAATGAAAGAGTTAGATCGAACAATTAGAAATAAATGGACAAAATAACAATACTAGATAAACTTGATGTGAATGCTTAGAGGCATAATAGCATCAAGAGAAATTTCCAACATTCAATATCCTAGTATTTCCAATATGCAAAATATAAGCAAGGTAGCCTATTTATCTAGGCAAGAGTTGATAGGAAGCATGGACAAGGTTGAGAAAAGTGTCTCAACTTGGAGGAAGTAGAGTCCTGATAGGACTCAACAATATCCTCTAGAAGAGTTAGAGTCCAAATTGGACTCAACCATATCATAGGAGTTAGAGTCCAAGTGGTACTCAAAAATATCCACCTAAATAATAAGTTCACCTAAGTAAACTTAAGTCATGAGTAAAATGGAAAAGAACCATTTACTCCAACACCCCCCCCCCCTTAAGTGCAACTTAGGGAGTACAATAATGCAATACATAGCTTATGGGTCCCGACAACAATGCCATGTTAGGTACCCATGTACAACTACAATGCAATTGCTCATAACCGGAGAAAAGGAGAAAATACAATGGGAGAAAACTCTTCTCCAAAAGAGAGAAAGTAAGAAACTGAAAAATTGCAGCAAAAGAAGACACCTGCTGCACCCCAAGCAAAGCACGTAAGTGAATGAACTTGCTCTCAGTGAAGGGTTTGGTGAAGATGTCTGCAGTCTGATTTGATGTCTGACAGTACTGAAGGTCAAGGACCTGCTCATGAATCAACTCCCAAATGTAGTGCATGTGAATCTCAATGTGCTTGGTCCGCAGGCGATGGACCAGATTGCGAGAAATTTGAATGGCACTCTGGTTGTCGCAAAAGATGACTGTTGGCTTTCAGAAAGGAATGCCAAACTCAGTGAGGATGTTCTGAAGCCAAATGGCCTCAGTAGATGCATTGACTGCTCCTCAATACTCAGCCTTAGTGGATGAAAGAGCAATAGCAGACTGCTTCTTGCTCGACCAAGAAACTGCACCTGAACCAAGAGAGAAGCAATACATCGAAGTAGACTTGCGATCCTGAGAATCGCCTGCCCAATCTGAATCTGTGTACCCTACCAAGTCAATATCCACACCCGCTGCTTAATGAATCCCATAACTGTGAGTACCCTAGATATAATGAAGAATCCACTTAGCTGCTTTCCAATGCAACTCATGTGGCTCCTGCATGAACCTAGAGACTATGCTCACAACATATGAAATATTAGGCCTCTTGTGAGTCAAATATATGAGGCTACCAACCAATTGATGATACAAGGTAGCATCAAGCAAGGGTGAAGAACAGGAAGCCTCAAGTTTGACTCCTGATAGAAATGGAGTTGGTGTAGACTTATAGGCAGCCATGCAAAATCTAGAGAGCATATCAAGAGCGTACTTAGGCTGTCCACTGAAGATACGAGAAGGTGACTGAGTGATCTCAATCCCTAAGAAGTAGTGGAGAAGGCCTAAGTCAGACATCAAGAACCGACCATGAAGGGCAATTTTCACTGCCGCGATGTGGGATGAGTGACTCCCTGTGATCAACAAGTCATCAACATAGAGAACAAGGAAAGTGAGAGTATCATCTTGTTGCAAAATGTAGACGTTCATATCAGAATGACACTAAGTGAACCCAACTGATAGGAGTCCTTGGCATACCAGGAACGAGGAACCTGTTTAAGGCCATAGAGAGGCTTTTGAAGGCAACAAACAAATGAAGGATCCTGGATGAACCCTTGTGGTTGCTCCATTAATATCTCCTCTTGAAGGTCACCGTGAAGAAAATAACTCTTCACATCCATCTGATGAACTTCCCAACGATGAGCTGTTGCAATGGCAAGGACAAGTCAGATGGAATTCATCTTGGCAATTGGCGCAAAGGTCTTAGAATAGTCAATCCCAGGAACCTGGGAGAATCCTTTGGCGACCAGGCGAGCCTTATGCTTATCAACCGACCCATCTGCAACAATTTTTTTTTGATAGATCTACTTGCACCGAACAAGTTTCCTTCCCTTAGGAAGAGGGACTAAATCCCAAGTATGGTTCCTCTCTAAGGAATTGAACTCCTCTTGCATAGCAACAATTCACTCGGGGACACCAGAAGCTTCCCGGAAGGATTGTGGATCGGAAGTTGTAGCAATGAAGAGATGTGGAGCTTGCTCAAATTGTGACCTTGTTCTTCTCTCATCTGAAGGATCACCAACCCAATCACTCGTTGACTCCAATGCCTGACGAGTCCACAACCTGCTTGCCAGAGCCAGTGTGAGTGATCTGATAAACATATAGGAGATTAGTTGACAAAGATGGAACACAAAGGACATCATGAAATGTTCCTTCGCTTGTGTCAACAGAGCCTCTCCCATGCACTTCAACAGGAGTGTCGTCACCCAGAAGAATAGATGGCATAAAACATGACTCCAAGGAGGACAAAATGCCTTTTGATGAAGCCATGTGGTGTGAAGCACCTGAGTCAATAATCCAAGAATCAGGTTGTGAAGAAACAACTAGGGCCTTACCCTTTCCTTTCCCTCTACTTGTGTCCTTCGAAGATTCTTGATATGAACTTGATTTGACAGATTCAGGCACTTTGATGTTGTTCTTTTCAAGAAGATGAGACAAGTGATCAATTTGCTTCTTCAGACATTTGTGTTCATCATGGCCAAGTTTCTTACGATAGGAACACAATTTTCTCCCTCTTGGGCTTATCACCTTTTGAAGAAGATGCATTATTTGCTGCTCTTGGGGCAGCCAATTTTTGTTCTTTCTTCTTTTGTTTCTTTTCTTGCTTAGAAGGCCCTTTTTGATCTCTTGTGCCCTGATTTGTAGCCAAAGCATGAGATTTAGAGGGCTTAATTGTTCCCATATGAATCAACTTGTCTTGTTATTTTGTGAGCATTTGAAAACTCATCAAGAGAAGGCATTTTATAGTTGGTTCCTAAGGCACTTGTTGTGGCATAGAATGTAGAAACAAAAATTGAATAGTTTGGACCAAGTTTGGAAAGAATGCTAAGAATCAATTGTGAACCTTTCTTGTCTATCCCACATGCTTTTAATTGCGATCTTACAACTTTAGTTTTGTGAAGAAGTCTTGAATTGTATCAAAAATACATGGATTTAACCCTATTAGCTCATTCTCCAATTGGTGTCTCCTTAATACATCTTGTTTACCAAACAACCCTTCTAATGTTATCCATACATCATTTGGAGTTGTTGCAGATTCAACATGAAAAAGAAGATCATGAGATATAGAGATGCATAGAGTACCATAAGCTTCATCACATTTGTTAAACCACTTTGGCTTTTCTACAAGCAGTGATGGTTCAGTTTCAAGACCCGTAGTTACTCTAAACAACCCCAACTTCTTAAGATAGATTGTCATTTTTGACTTCCACTCATAGTAGTTATAAGGTGTGAGTATTGGTATCGTGGTTTGATCCATTTTAATGTAGAAAGTAAGATTGTTGTGTAGAAAAGAAGAGAGAAAAATCACACACAAAAAGAGCACATGAGACACCCCCCCCCCCTTTTTACTAGATCATAAATCACCCCCCCTGATATTAAAAGTTGGCACTTTATAGTTTAGTGCATTTACAATGTTGGATTTATTTTCTAAAGTTCAAGAAATGGACCCAAATACTGAAGGTAAAAATAAAATCTTATAATAAGAACAGCAAACCAACACCAATGTATTGTTCTCAAAAAAATATCCACTTTCAAAAAAAGTTTGACCTCGATCCGAGATTATATGTGAAAGTTATAGTGGTTTAAAGTTAAAAAAAAGAGGATTGCCCTTCAGATCTGCTGAGAAAACTAAATTTCTGGAAAATTGGGAGTTTTTGAGAAGAAAAAGATTACACCATTGCAAAGAGCATGAAATTCTACCTCTTTTACAAAAAAATTGCACTGAAAAATACCTCCGTATGACTGAGAACGAGTCATTTAAAGATCAGGTGCAAAAATAAAAACTGCAATGGTGAGGGGTTCAGCTGAAGCATTTCTGACGTGATTTTGTAACAATTTATTGGCTGCATGCAAAAACTAATTGATACCCAGATTGTTTTTTGATGAGATGAAGAGAACCCATAAAGCGTTTGCCTTTATCACTTGCAGAAAATGTGGCCACAGTGTAAAAAAATGCCTCCAACAAGGAAAAAATGACATGCAAAACCTCCAGTGTCAGATTGGCATGATCCTTATATGGAAATGGGGTTTTTGAGCCTCTCAAACACAGTGGAACAACCAGAAATGCTTCCAGAATGCTGCAATCACCCAAATCTAAAAAAACATTTATACTAAACAAGCATTACTGGATCTTCATAAATCTTTGCTGGTTCTTTAGATCATGCAAACTGCAAGAGAAATCACAACAAGATTTTGCAAGATCTCAAAATAATCGAATATTTCAAAATAAACTCTGATACCATGTTAAAATTTGAGAAAACAGATTTACACTAGAATCAAATGAAAGAGTTAGATCAAACAATTAGAAATAAATGGACAGAATAACAATACTAGATAAACTTGATGTGAATGCTCAGAGGCATAATAGCATCAAGAGAAATCTCCAATATTCAATATCCTAGTATTTCCAATATGCAAAATACAAGCAAGGTAGCCTGTTTATATAGGCAAGAGTTGATAGGAAGCATGAACAAGGTTGCAACAAGTGTTTCAACTTGGAGGAAGTAGAGTCCAAATAGGACTCAACAATATCCTCTAGAAGAGTTAGAGTCCAAATTGGACTCAACCATATCATAGGAGGAGTTAGAGTCCAAGTGGGACTCAACAATATCCACCTAAATAATAAGTTCACCTAAGTAAACTTAAGTGAAGAGCAAAATGAAAAAGAAACATTTACTCCAACAACATAAGGTGACACGCTGATAGTAGTTGGGAGACATAAGGAGTCATGTTGGCACTGTGGAGGGAGACATAAGGGTGAAAGATTAGAGAGATTTTATGGAACCAAGCACAGATCTAAAAAGAGGTTTAAGGCCTTGATATATGCGAAACATCACCACGGGGATGGGGTTCCCTAATGTGACCCCACTGGTTTGTAGCTCCAGTCAAAAGCAATTACTAAGCAAAAAAAAAAACCCTTAAACTATATTATATACCTATGAGGTAAAAACATCAACCTTTGGAATTTCAAATTATATAGATTGAGAGAGTTAGGATGTTGATGCTTGAATTTGGTCTCTGCTACGAGGATTACATTGGTTACTAACTTTAGCTCATTTGTTGACATTGTTATTTGCAAGATTACTTAATATAATATTTGATTGATTAGAGGCTCAAAGATTTCACATGTTTTTGGTGGGATTAAATTTTTTAAAGTGTTAAGTTTAACAAAACTAGCATGCATGGGATGCATTTGTTTTTGTTATAGTTTTATGTTTTTGCCAATTTTTTTTTTTAAGGGGTAAAAGCTTTGACCCGGAGCTATGTGCTGGTGAGCCACAAATAGGGGACCTCATCTCCAATGGGATTTGAACCTTGATGGCAAGAACAACAACACAACAACTTAACCATCACAACATGCCACTATTGGCAATTTGTGGTCAATTTTGTCTTGGCAAAGAATTTACCATTAATTTTGCTTTAGTTTGAAATATGAGGGGGAGCATAACATCAACATGCTTTGGGTTGTGTGTAGTTTTTTCATGTATTTTTGGGTTATATGTTTTTGTTAGCTCTATGTTGACATTTTACTTGGAATATTTTATTTAAAATTTTAGTTCTGTTGTATTTCAATTGATCCGAACTTTATAAGTAATTTTATGCTAATTCTACAGAGGGGGATTCACTTCTGCAAGGAGTGGGAGGAAGAAGCTTGTTGCAGACCAAAACAAGTGAGTGTGTTTTTGTTGTCATTTTCATTATCTTGTAGGTTTGCTTAGATTCTAGTATTCGCAATCTTTTCTAAAGCCTCTTTTCGCTTGTTTCGCCAAGCAGAAGATCTTTTGGTTTGTTTTTTTATCCCATTATTGATTGCAAATTTTTCCTTCACTGACTTAGTTTAGTCCATTATGTACATTGTAATTTCTTTGATACTTTAGTTCTATATGTGCCTTTGTAAAATTTTAAAACTTGAATTTTGAAAATATGATGTAGAAATTTCTACACATTTGTCACTAAAAAATGATATGTTCTATGATGTTTGTGTTATCAATTTAAGTTCAATACCAGGGAACTATTTGCTACTTTTATTCACCACTAAAATTTTGAGAAATATTTTTTTTGTAAATTCCTCTTTTTAACAAATTATAGTGGAAAGGCATAGGTGCTGTGTTTGAAATTTAAATTCAAAGAAACTATTATAGGTCCCTTAAGCATGAAGGAGGACTGCGGATATATTAATTCCAAAAGTAAGTTTGATTTCTGTTAACAGTGAAAACATGTATCCTTTTGCCATTTGTACTTAAAAAAGATTTTGAAATATGTATGTTAGAATCTGGTACATGGCAATAGCATTTCAGATGGAAATATGAGGTTTTATATCTAAATTTGGCCATACTGCAGAGCTAAATCCTTTGGAGTAAGCAAAAAAGCACATGAATAATGAATGCCTCTCAATAGAGTATGAACTCTTGGGCATCTATTGTGGCTTTATATACTAAATTCTTTGTTACCAATTCCTCTTTCTTACATGGTGTGATGAATTTTCTCAATTACAATAAAATTTTAGATTGGATAATGTCTCCTTAATGCTGGCCAGGTTTGCTTCAATTGCA
This sequence comes from Thuja plicata, assembly GCA_018584345.1. Lineage (NCBI taxonomy): Eukaryota > Viridiplantae > Streptophyta > Pinopsida > Cupressales > Cupressaceae > Thuja > Thuja plicata. Next base: position 1,604,574 of record MU224874.1, on the reverse strand, counting down.
ACAAATATTTAAATGTTAAGAAATTCTTAAGAAAAAGTTAATATACAAGTAAAATCAAAATCAAAATTTGCGTTGCATTTTGTTTTTTATGGTATTATAGGATTACAGACCTATTTGTATGCTCTGCCAAAGAAGTGAAACTCATTATCCTCAACTTGTTTTCCCCAAGAATCCCATGTTGCAATTCATGAGGTCTATGATGAGGTCTTGGAAGTCAGTGTAGACTTAGTATTGGGTTTCTCCACCTCTAGTATAAACTGAGAATGCATTTCACAAGTCTCACTTGCCTAATTTCACGAAATATTTGAGTATGCAGCTTATTATATAATATTAAAGAATAGTTTCATGATATAGAATATAAAGCAAATCAGTAAGCTGTTGACATTTGTGTTGATGGATCTTTTGACATGGCAATAGTAAGAAGTAATTTTTTTTTACCAAAGATCTAATATACAAGTTGCCTGACACCTGCATAAGATTTTTTCAGAAGACACCAAGTGACCAAACAATTTAAAATAAGACAAAAAATGCACATTGAAATTTAAATAACAAACTAATCTAGATAGTAGATATACAAGTTTCAGCCAAGGAAAATAAAATAAAAAAGAAAGAAAAGGTAAAGAGGAAGACAGTTGATCTATAAGATATTGTTTAGGGTAGATTATATATCCTTCAAATCAGTTTCTATGCCAATCAGATAAATTGCATCGAGCAAAAGCAACGAGAGTCCAGATTTAAAAGATACGATACATAACAATTATGTATTTAAGTAATTGGGCAATAAGAGTTCAAACAACTGTTTATTAACCTAATTATTCAGCTCAGATTCAAGGTTTAGTATGTGCAATTATGAATGACAGACACATACATATATAAATCTTGAATCTACATATAGTTTAAATACAAGGATTCGACAAGGCGAAACCAGAATAGCGTTAGCACAGACTTAGCATTCACTTTCAACTTTCACATTCATACAATGTTCAACAGGAGGCGTGCCCCCCCATTATGCCAGCACCGCCCCCCCTACGCCCCCTTGCTGCTGTCCCCCCGACGTTCCCAAACTTAGGCCCCAAGTACCCCCGCCCCCGAAACATGTTTTCCTGTCCCCCCAAGGAAACGTCTCCAAGCCCCGTGGAACACTGCATTCATAAAATGACACATTTGAATTCTATGAATTGTAATCTATGCCATGATTAATATCTGGATCAAGTTTGAAATTATGCTTGTTATTTTATAAAAATACCAAATTTCCAAACCCATTTCTAAGGTGGAACCAAATATTTATTAGTTTTCTCAGGGGTCCCAGCTTCACCAAACAATTAGAAGACCAATAGTCTTCGGATATGAGATGAAAACAATTTTTTTTAATTTTTAAAGTAACACTTAAAGTAACCAATTAGTAATAAGCTAGTTTCTTTCTTGCCAAGATGACTTTACATCCGTTGCATGCTATATCTACTCATGACAGATTAATGATAATTAGCTGGTTCAACTTCTGTTCTAGGAAACATAATTCTTCAGAAATCTTTTGCATGGTGTTGGTTGTAAACACTGTTAGAACCTGCATTCTTTCAATCTTCTTGGCTGACTGAGTCCATAATACATCATTATAGTTTTCATTGTCTGTTGAGATTCTGGACCGCTTTCCTTAAACCCTCTATGAAAATAACTACCAGATCCATGAATTTATTTATTGAAAGCCAGTTTTGGTCCAGCCTCTTAAGCTGAGTGATACATAAAGAAGATAACAGGTTCACCATCTTCGTTATGTGACCCTACAATTTGTTCAGGACTTATTGGGTTTGATTCATTATTTGCACAATATCCAATTTATAGAGTTTGATGGAAACTTTTATCATGTCAATCTCCATCTTAGATAAAAGAGGAGTAATTGGAGTGAATTTCTAGCGCTTGCTCTAAATTATACTTGATTTTCCAACAAGGCACTCATTTTCTAGTCTAATCTGAAAATTATAGGCATTTTCAATGTATTGCTGGAACTTGAACGAGAAAGCGTATGGGAATACAACACTTGTTCAACCTCAGATACAATCATCTTAGGGATATCTAGAGATTGAATTTGCACATAAGTTATGTGGTGCTCTCATTTTTCTCATTCTGACCATGTAACTGCCACAGATTGAGAGTCATTGGTCCCTGGAGTGGTGTTGGTTTCCTGTTGTTACCTTGCACAAGGTGGTAGCGGGAACCTCACTGTGAAATACTGGATGCTTTTTTGGAGGCTGTAATTTAGTTTGTTCTTGAATTATTTTCAAAATTCTGCAATGAGCATTCTCTGATAAGTGCTCATAGCTTGGAGTGCATTTCTGTGATTTTTTATCCGGCCTCACAAGATAATATAGAATTCACAATAGTTTTCTAGGCACCAACCTACAGGAGACACCAATCCCCTTTGTCTGAGCTATGACACAGCCACTGAGAACAACTCAAATCAAGAGGCTTCAACCTCAATTACAATGAAAGATATAGGAACAACAAATGAATTTGTCAAGAAGATCTTCACAATTGCACTCTGCATCTTTTCAATTTAATCTGCATCTTCTGTGAATCAGATCTATGCCGCAATGCACACAATGTGGGCAGGATATTGCATTTTTGCTGTGCGTGCACACACACATTTCACATCTATTCACTCACCACCTCCACACTGGCAACTTACATAACCACACTTGTATGAAACTAATTGACCATACACACAGACAGACGCACACGCACACAATGATGTTATCATCTTTATGTTGGCTTACAACCTTATAACACTTAACAATTTATCATATCGGTCTAGAATCATTTATTAATTCAAAATATGTAACATGTAGTTGACGCGACACACAATTAAATGTAGTAACTCAGGAATAAGAACACATTATCTTCCTATCATAAGCTAAATTGGTCCTAATCTATCTTTGCACACTTCCTCTTGTTGTCACACATTTCCTTTCATATATCTAGCCGCTCATATCTAAAGACTCAGAGCATGGCATGGACCCGTAGTTCTTTGTCTCCTTGGGCATGAATACTACAAGACACAGAAGAGGTGTGAGAAGAATTAAATCCATCTGCCACTGTGGTGGCTTCACACCCATGACTATGATCTCCAACAATCGAGGGATGCGTTTTAAGAAGAATCTCCATGATGCACTTAAGTGTCGGAACATAGAAGAAGTGAAATATGTTTCAGAAGTGGTGTGGGAGCACCTTGAAGCATAGGGGTCACCATGAGACCCTAAGGATGATCCAAGGAATATAGAGTTCAACAATACCTATAAAGGTCCTAAATGATGTAATTATGGCCATTAGAGCCATTTAGTTCAAATTCAAAGTCCAATGGCATTAATGAAAGCAAATTGTCAATATGAGGCAATAAGGTGTCTGTAAGGGCTCATGAAGCCTAATGAGTCATTGGTAATGGTCAAAGGGAGAAATATGTTTAAAGGTCATTAAAAGACCATTGTAAATGAAATGGGGGTCATTTGACATCTATTTGTCAACTTGACAACATTTCAACATTCTATTAGTTGTGAAATCTGTTAAAATTTGGTTCTAAAAAAACATATTGTAAAACATTCCACGAGAGAGAGAGAACTGGAGGTATGGCAAGAAGAATCTAAAAAAAGAAAAGGTCTCTGAAATTCTTGGTGTTCTAACAGCCTCAGAAATCTGATAACATTACTGTTTTCTTGGCATATTTGATTTTCTTTTTGAAGCTCCCTCTGTGGCATGTCTTAATGCAGTGAACAACTTTTATTTTTAGTCTTTGATGGCATGTTATTGCATTGATTTCTAAGGAAGATTCATTAGGTTCTTGCTGACTGTTTCTATACAATATCTTAGGACAGTTTGGTAGTGTTTTGGGGATTATTATGAAAACCTAGACTCCTCCCACTTCATGTTCATACTGTGGCTTTTGAAACGAGTCTGGGATCTTGTGTTATAGTTATCTTTATCATTTGGATTGCAGGGATGGTCGAGATTGAGAAGAAGGATAGAGGTTTGTTGAAGGGGAATGAATCACTGTCATCAAATTTACAGTCTTGGTGCGAGGGGCATATCTCTCTAATTCACTGTTGGATCTTTCTCATCTTTTGATATGTTGGGGAAAACCTAATTGTGCCCATCCTCACCGGAGCGATCAAGAAGTTTTGGTCCGGTGCAAGAGTTATACATCTCTGTGTGCGGGTCTATCCAGGAGACAACAAGAAGGTATATTTTTGAGTATTTATTTCCAGAGTTATATTTAATGGATTTAGTGGATGGGAAAGTGCATGGACAGAGTCTAGAAGAATTTTATGGAGTATTGTTGATGAGAGAACAAAGCCTAAATGTTTAAAGGGAGTGGTGTATGTTGGTTCCCAAAACTGCAGATTGGAAATCTAAGAGCCTGCCAATTCTCCAATAGGATTCCAAATCAGTCTTGGCCAACAAACGGGAATAATTCAAATTCCCCTGCACTTCAGGCTTCGCTACACC
>MU224874.1:1562163-1599067 GCA_018584345.1 Thuja plicata | reverse complement strand
TACGTGACTTTGTCTTCTTCAGATGGCTTGAAGTACACATCCACAGTATCAGTTACTTTTAGGAATTACGTCCAGGGACGGGTTGAGGCAATATGTGTGATAAGCGCCATCACAAAGGACAATATCGGCATCATTCTCATCCATAAAACAGCTTCTACAAAGACATGAAGGGCATATAACATTGGGTGGTATTGCAGAAGATGAAATTCACCAAAAAATCATTTTGCATCTCTACAAAAATCTGGGAGGCAAGTCGACCAGAAAACGAGACAAGGGAGATATTCTCAGACATTTCATTTAGCATGACTCGGAAAGGGTCCATTGTTAAATATTCTTCCAAGAGCTGATAAGTAAGCCTTAAGACATCAAACAGCTGCTGCAACTCCACAATAGTACATATATCTGTCTAGGTGTAATAGAATACTTGTCTGTGTTGTCAGAGGCAAACAGAAATGCTGGATCAAGTAACTTGCTGCCAGCACGACTCTTGTAGTATGCAAATATATTCTCACTAAGTTTGAAGACTAGTTGATCAAAGCATAAATCTACCATGAATGGCATGTTTGCAGATGCAGCCTATCTGGCGACGCTTTGTCACAAGAATGAGATAATATGACTCCACAAACTTGATACATCCTATCACTTCAAGTGTTGTGTGCTTTGATACAACCTCCATTCCAACAGACTTCCTTAGTGGAGGAAGAACACAAGCATTTGTTCCCAAGGACTTGTTCATGGCCATATACAATAGATGCAAATCATATCTGGTATTCATATGTCCAATTGATGCTATCACTAAATCAATAATCTGATAATTCTCCCTTTGGTGTGCTATTTGGGACTCTAAATTTGCAAAATTTTAGAGATCCATCAGTGTAAATGATTGTCCCAAGTGTGGAGTCAAGAGTTGCAGAGTTACTGTCTTTTAGGACAGTCAGTAGTATTTGTTGTGTAGACCAGAGGGGGTCAAGGGTGTAGTCTCTTTGATGAAGGAGTAAGGGTTATCATTGGTGTTTGGGTTTAGAGGAATCCAATGGTTCAGAGTTAAGTCTCAACCCAAGATTCATTTAAAGACAGTTTGTATGGATCCATGAATTGATCCAATGGAGAAGACAAAATGATTTGTGTTCAGAGGTTGAAGAGTGTTTCAAGGTGTGGAGTCTAGTGGGGGAAGAAGATTTTGTTTTGATCTTTGTTAGGTCTAAGGTGTGGGTTGGGTCCAAGGAAGTTGGTCCATTTGTGAGGGTGAGTAGGATAGTTTCCAAGAAGATTGGTTGAAGACCACTAGCCTCCGCATCAAGAAGGGAAGAGTCCGCTGTTGTTGAAGTTGCAATTGTGAAATACTAGACAACCCGAAGTCTAAGGAATATGGCACATGGCCAAAATCTTCGAACCTTTAATATGCCCGCAAACACTGTGTCGCCCTGAGGTGATTCTCCGCAGCATGAAATCCGTCTCAAGTCTAAAAATTCATTCATGGTAGTCATGAAAATCTATTTCAAGTTTTGTCACTCACCTACACTCAGTGAATCCAAAGCGGTGTTTATTGCATGGTGAAATGTTACCAAGACCAGTTGCATCATTGTTATCTTTGAGATTGGCTGAGAATGAAATGACGGTGGACAACTTGAAAGGTAAACTAGAAGAGTTCTTTCAGCTGAATTCCTTTACGTGGAATGACTTTGAGAATTTCTACATTTTCTCAAATGTTATGCACACAACTTAGGGCTTGTTACTAGATTGGGAGGAAGCTTGAGCAAATTTGAACGAGCGATGACAGTCCTAGAATTCAAACGGGAATCAACACCAAGTGTCAGTGTGGATGAGTTGGAGACAGTGTTGGGCATATTCCAGGTATTCAAACAACAAGGTCAAAGGTAGGCTATTTTGGGTAGAAATGCATTTATTGCATAGTGGGCATTCATGTCGCTCCACTTTCCTGTTGAATGGGCAAGCATAGTGGGCATTTTTTACTCACTAAGATGGAGATTCTCTTTCTTACTGGTCGGTGTGGACACTCTCATTAATGTAGATTCCTTTTCCTTGCCCTAACCCTAATTAGGGATGAGGTGGCAAAATCTGGGCCATCGATTATTGTTTCAATCTGAGCCACACATTGTAATCGAGGACCTATATAAAGGCCTCACCTCTCATTTGTAAAGGGTGTGAATTTTGAGATTATTGCTAAGAGCTACCAAGATAATAGAGTTTTCATTGTTGGTTTCATGGTGATTGCTTAATATATTTTGGTGCTTGCATGGTTTCATTGTTCTCTCATTTGGATTAGATTTCTTAGATAAAGTGTTTTGGTTTCAATCGAGAATGTGATGATGTTTTGATGAATTCCATGGTTCATACTTTTGATGGTTTACTGATTGTAAGCTGTTGTACAAAGTTAGTTTGAATCCTCACTTTTATGGATGCTTAACTTCTATCATTCAACATGCATTGTTCGTTTTGATGGTGTCTGTTGTGGTATGAAAATCACTTGCATAATCCCTTGAACATTGCACTAGTTCTAGCATAGTTATTGTTTATCTTGGCGAAGCGGAGCTTGGTTATTTTGGAATTTGTCCATCAAAGCAGTATCTATTGTTGTCATTACCCTTAGGAGTAGACTAGAATTTCTGAACCCTTTGCTTTTTGCTTATTTCGTGAAAATCCAAAAAAAAAGTACTTGACTGCAATATCATTGATAGCTCCCACATCCAGTACCATCTAAAATCAACTTGTTCAATGCAAAAGCAAGTCCCCTCGTGATTAACAACAAATCACATTTACCATTGAGCTTATCCACGGTCAAGACCTGAGATGAAAGGAACCTTGGAGTCACTTGTATGATCTTTTCGCAATCTTAGCATACACGAGATTATGATCAAGAGAGGATAAGATATCTCGATATTTTGTTCTACTGCTTGGTGGGTCATACAACACACATCAACAAGTCCTTTGATGAAATGTCAACATCAATGGGCATGTGTGGGAATGTTGTGTATGTGGCCTCTCATTGACAAAGTTATCACCGTGTCCATTATGATTTCCATTTGTCCTCCCTTCTGCGAAAAGCCAAAGTGTTTCACCAATTTGATGTTGTCCCTTTGCTAAAGTCTCACCGAGTTGTTGCTGTCCTTTCACCAAAGTCTCACTGAGTTGTTGTCCTTTTGTTAGCTCCCATAGCAATGTCATAATTGTAGTGCTTGACTACCCCATCTTGTCTACTGAGTGGGATGGTGTCTGCATCCAACATTACCCCAACAGGCTAGCAAGACCTCTAGCTTTGATACCACTGTAATGTCTAGATGGAGAGGAATTACACCTATGTACAACAATGTTACCTGTACAGTCCTACACCCACGAAATTCCACCCGTACGATACTCTACTCACTTATGTATGATAAAGTCACTCCGCACAACAACTTCTCCATACAATACTAAGCCCATACTGCAACTAGTCTTCAATTCTCATTGTACCCACACTCGACGATAGGATACTTGTTCAACACTCGTACGGTGATTCCCATCCCTCACATGTACGAAAAATTCTCTACCCTCGTACCTGTAGTACAAATGATTAAAGTTGCACCCGTACGACAAGGTCAAACCTTCACACTATACACACCTTGTTTCTCCACCCATACGACAAAGCCTTCGTCAAGCCTTTCCTCCAGTCTTTAGAGAGTACGGGTCCCACAAACTATGACACAATAATGTTTATTGGATACTTGGCAGGATATCAAGCAGGATATCAATCTTCAAATGCCAATGAAAACAATTCCAAGACATATGGGGCTTCCAGCACAAGGCAGTGTTTGGAAGACGTACATTGGCAACACCCGGATTAATCGATGTCAACACAATATTACAGATAGAACACCAATGCAATGATAAGAGTATAAATATCATGAATAATCGCTGCAAATCGTATTCTCAGATCCAAGCAGAATATGTCAAGCTATTACAATTTTGTCTTGAATGGGGACTTCACAAAATTGTGCGAATGGGCAGACTAAGGTGGTTGCAAACCACAAACTGTAATTGCCAGATTAGGGAGGATCTTGCACCTCCAAAATGGTATGCCCGAAAGCTCAATTCCAACTGGAATTGCAAATACACAAGCAACATAAACTCCACGATGATTTCCTAAAATGCTAGCCATTGCTTATAAAGGCCTCCAAGAAGTTTCTGAAAGATTACCATAGGTCGACATGACTTATTATTTACCATTTTATCACTTTTTATTTCATAATTAAATTAATTAATTGAAGTAGTCCGTACGATATTATTTAAAATTGGGACCACTTAACTAATTAATTAAATTAAATTATTTAAATATGTTGGGCACATTACAATGTAAAGGTCTGGGTATGTCTTCAGTTTGGGCACATGTGCTATCACTTGGACGGTGGACCAGTAAGAAGGAGCAGGCCGTATCTCTTTCCTCAACAAAAGCTGAATATCGGGGAACAGTCAAAGCAGGTTGTGAGGCAGTTTGGCTTCGTAGGATGCTTTCCAACGTCCATATGCCTTAGGCAGGCCCTTCACCCCTCTTTTGCGACAATCAAGGGGTCCTCAAACTTGCTAGAAATTCAGTCTTCCATGAGCGCACAAAACATATTGACATTCATTGTCATTTTATCCATCAGCTGGTTGAAGATGGATCCGTGGATTTGCAATTTGTTCCTACAGCTGACCAGACTGCTGATATTCTCACCAAGTCATTACTTCTGGAGAAGTTTGTCAAATTGAGGGGGCAGCTTGGTGTCGTTGATATGAAATGACACAATCAATCGCACATGAATTATCAATTCTGGTCCGTAGTGGTGTAGCAGGCGGAATTACCTTCTTAACCACTGGAATAGTTATCCGATGAACATCACGACACTCTATAATACCGAGCATCTTATGCACCGCTATAGGCTGTAATGGTCGACTAAAACAATGAAGACAGCAACTTGAATAATATTCAAGTTTATCAATCTAAGGAAGGAATTGACTAATCAAATGATTAGTTAGCAACTTATGGATATCAGCGATTAAACAAATTACTAAATATTGTTTGATAATATCGATTAGATAAATGAAGAATCGATCTGTCTTGGAAAGGCACGACCAATAATCAATATGGTGCATCGTGGATAATAGTGATTATTGATAACAAACATTAATTTACATGTAGCAGCGATTAGACATAAGTCTAGTTAGCCAATAGTTATGATAAAAGACTAATTAGTTGGTCAAAGTTGTGTCCTGTTGAATATGAAGAGGTGCAATCCCTTACATTGCAAAGTATAAGAAGGAGATCTATCTCACTTCATCAAGCATCGAATAGGAATTAAGACAGGACAGGAAGAAATGAAATGGAAAGATTAAATAATATTATAATATAAAACGGATATCTTCAAAGGATGGGAGAATATATACTATATCAAAGAGGGAATAGGAGTAAGTAAAAGAAGGGATAATAAATTACATAATAAGTCATGCTGAATGAATAGGAAATAAATCATGTACTGTGCTGTAAGCACAGTGTGACAGCAATAATGTTGGAAGTATTTGAGTTAGATATTTAATCATGGAATGTGGTGTATATATATACTATTAAGGATGAAAAGTCAGTATATGGTCCTGTGTGTGTGTGTGTATATATATATATATGATGTGATAGCTAAGATACTAATAACCCAATCAGAATTATATATTTAGATTTTATATAAATATATGATAATGAGAATGAATGGTTAGAATATATGTTCCTATGCTGAGAACTTGTCACTACTTTTAGTGCCTGAGAAGGGAAGGGCTGCAATGTTTCCAAGGAGGGGCTTGTCTAAATCCAATCAATAGCATCCATCCCAAGATAGGGTAGGGGTCAGCGTCCCGGAAGCTTTGAGGGTAAAGTCCCAAGATAAGATATGGGCTTGGACCTGTAAATTTTAAGGGAGCCTATTGTAATTGGTCTCTAGGCACCTTGGTTGCATTTCTAAACCTTCCTTCTCAAGCTAATGTAGTAATAAGGTGGATATGGATGTTAATAATGGCATATAGATCACTTAATATGGTTAGATGAATGAATAATTCCCTTTGATTATCTAGATTGAATCATTATAATCTTGTCAATTTAGGTCATAAGCTTATTAAGTACTTTGTGGCAACTTAAGTCCTAAACTAACAAGGGACATTACATCTTGTTCATTCTTTTCCCAAAAAATATGAGAAGAATAATTAATTTTCAGTGTAAACTTATGCTTTTTCCTATTTACTAATTTTTACCCTTGAACAGTGACTGGGTTTGGATGTAATGGTAATAAATGGTGCTGAAAAATGTATATGGTAAACGGTTGAAGAGCCTTAAAAACAATGCATTTATCAGCATATCACAGCACATCTTATTGAGACTAAACTATTTTCTCCTATACATGATGTTTTATTGAGAAATGTTCAAATTTTCTTTTTGCTATTTTGAGTTTTGCTTTTTAGCCTTCTATCTACATTTTCAAGGAATATAATATTTTGGCTTGTATTTCTTGCAGACTGCCCAGTGGATTTCGAGCGCCAGAATTACACTATCTTAACAAGCCAGTGTAAAGGTCCAGATTATTTACCAAAGCTTTGCTGCCCTGCATTCAAGCAATTTGCTTGCAAATTTGCACAATATATAAATGATCTATCAAATGAGTGTGCTGATACAATGTTCAGCTACATAAACTTACATGGAAAGTACCCACCAGGTCTCTTTGCGAGCACGTGCCGTGAAGGTAAAGAGGGCTTAGCATGTTATGCAGATGCACCTGATGGAAGTCAAAATGACTCAAGTGGTTCGAGTGCATACCGTTCCGTGCTAAATTTCTCAGTTGCCTGCTGGATTGTAATAATAAATTTGCTGGGAGTATTGGTAGCATGAATAGTTGAGCACTGTGCTTTTCAGCTCTGTAATTTTCTTCTTAAAGTGGTAACTCGGTGTATAAGTTCTCTTTACCGCTATTAGTTTCTTGTATTTGGTTTGCCTTTTCTTTGGTCATGCAATGCAAGACCTCCAGATTGGAGGCTGATGTATCTGCAATTTTTTAAATGCTAATTATTTTTTTAGTAATATGATTTGATGATTCTTTTCTTTCAGTGGAATATCACTTTCTTTATGAAGATAATTAATGGTCAGGTATCACACATACCAAAAACCAGTGTAACAGACATCCAAAATCAATCATATGCTCACTTTCCGAAAGGCAAAGCTCAAATCATAGTAGGCTTGGTGTATGTGTGTGGGGAGCAGGAGTTTCTCAAAATTCCAAGAAATAGTCCTGTAGTATTAATTATATCAAATATTAAAAAATTCTAGTTATTCTAGAGCACAAGATCTTTTAGCACCTTTTATAAACATGTTAGTAACCGGTTTCGCCACAGTATTGTGTATTGCAACCTTCAATATCTTGCATCTGATATCTGTACATCAACTTTTCCTTTAAGCTTGACTGTTACACCCCTACAGAGCCTTCAATGCGCTAGTTGGCTGCCAGCAAAAACTCCAACATGCCACAAATGACACTTCCCAAACCAAGGGATGAACATGTGTATGCATGAAGAGTTCTCAACTTCTCGTAAGGTGAAATGCAAAGCAGCTACAGCAGAGGGGCACTAATCTGTGTGTCATCCAGGGCTTGTGATTCATGTTTTTGATACTAAATGTGCTCATGTGCGACTTTAAAAAACCAGCAAATTTGTCGAAAACCAGTCAGAAACAAGATGCGAATGAGGCTATAACAAAATATAATTTTCAATCTAGATAATTTTCAATCTCGAAATGCTATCGCCACCATAACTAAAGAATAGATGACAGACATTTTTAGTATCAAAATGATCAAAAGTAAACTGTTTCCTATATCAATTGCAAAGGCCGTATCGAAAAGCTACTGAACCAATGTTTGAGAAATTTTTAATGAAGTAATCTGCATTTTGAAGTGTAAAGAATTGTTACAAATACGCACAATGCACTGAATCTTAACACTTGAAGAAGTGTCTCTTTGTAGTTGTTAGTTCAAATCTCGATCTTTGACCTTTTGTTCAATTTAGAGTTGCTTTGTAATTTTTGTGGATCTCAAGCTGCCTAAGCCCTCATGTTTAAAATCCCGGCGAAAGGATCTCCTCTGTGTTTCACCGTTGTTTGTTAAAAAGAGAAAAATCTTTTGCTAACAACCTTGAACAGTCTTGAACTCGGTTCAAGAGTGTTCAAGGGTGTTCAAGCTTGTTCATATTTTTATGAAGCGGTAGTGGGTGAATAGGGTTTTCGTTAAAAGAGGTGTTTCATGATCACAAGCTACATAACTTTTGGTTGATCAAAGGTGGAAGTTTATTGGTTAAGCATGTGACTCTTGTGCAAGAATGTAGGCGGGATATTAAGGAACAGGCTTGAACAGTGGTGAACACATATGAACAACCTTGAACTCGGTTCAAAAATGTTCAAGAGTGTTCAAGGATCTTAAAAGGTGACATGTGGCATAAACGAATGACAACCGCCATCTTTTCAGATGTGGACCCCATTCGGGTAAGGCCTTTTAATGAAGAGATATATTGGCGGCGATTAAGTCAGGTCTGAGCTGTCGAATTAATGAGGAATTCGTGCGGCATAAAAGTTTGCGCAAAGTGGCAGTAAATGATCGCGTGTGGGAACGGTCACTTCTCTCTTCGAGATTTTATTGCCTTAATTATGAGCAATTAATTACTCATTTGTGCTGTTTCTTTTAAAACCCTTCTTGGTGTTCATTTTTCTTTTGAAAAACTGTCGCTGTCTGTATGCGCAAAGAGTGGAGATAAGGGTTTTTGGAGCTCCGGTTGCAGAATTTTCCTCAGAGATTAAGGTAAGTTAGGCTGTAACTCCTCCAGTGTTTAAATTTACGAGCTTGTGAATTTTACGGGAGTTTCTGTAGCAATTTGTAGTATGTTCTTGTGAAAATGAAGTTAGCATTTCATTTCTTTGGGAATGTGTCTAGTATGGTCTGCGAAAATCCTAATGTAACAGACACAAATTTAGAGGGATATGATGTTGAGGGAATCGCTGATAGACTTACTACATCTGTCGAGGAAAATGTTCCTTCTATGCAAATTTTAAGTAGTGGGTTGTGTGTAGCTGCTTGTTTTCCTCCTACAGTGGTATGTCCTGAACTTATTCATGAGTGTATCAGACATTATGATTAGCAAACCGAATCAATTCTTAAAAGGAATGGTGAGGTATTAATGGCTGTGAACAGAGGAATTGTTGCTTCGGCTTTCCAAATCGAAGAGCGGACCTTTTCTGCTTTCTCTTCCGCCCAATCTCTTGTTAAATTTAAGCCAAATGTTGACGCAAACCGAACCGCAATAGCTAAACATTGGTTACTAAATGCCCAAAGGGGAGGTTCTCGCTTACCCAAAAAGCTAAACATAAATCATGTGCGTCCATACATTAGTGATATTATGGTAATGCTACATAGAGTCAGAGGATCACCTGAGGCTTCCTTATTTTCTGACTGGTTGTTCTGTTATGTAAAAATTATTATAGAGGGCAAACACAAGTTGGATTGGGCTGAATTAATTGCAGAATCTATGAGGGAACAATTGAATAGTTCCAAGCTTACTGGCTGTAGCTTTTATATGTCTTCTTATCTAATGTATTGTCTAGCATGTAGTAGAATATGGGATGGTATGATCCATGAGCCTTGGATTGATGGCATGTGTGTTTTTGAATACTTTCCTATGCTTCGCAAAGACAATGTGATTCAGAATTACAGGAAGGTTCATGACACCTTTATGGGTAAGCTTTGTTCCGAGATGTCTGGAGATTCAGCTAGGAGAATGAGTTCAGAAGCTCAGCAGTTTGTCACTAGATCTGGGAGTTTTTATATTCAGTTCCCTAGGTTTTCTTATATAAGAATTGGTGGTTTTGAAGATGCCCCTACCAAATTGCCTAGATATGCATTTGATTGTTTCGTCCTTGCTGAAGTCTGTAGACAGCTTGCTATTGTGCTCAAACGTTTCCTTTTTGGGGAACAAGGTGAGAAAATCTTCCCGTTGCAGCTAGGAAAGCTTTCACGCCTTACCATTGAAGATGCAATAAGTATTGGTAGTGACCTTGGTCATTTTGATTTCAAGTACTACACAGAACGAATAGACTTTGATAACAAAAACTTTGCTAGCAGCAGCCTAGGTCTCAGGTCTCACATGTTTCCAGTTCCCATTTTAGAGGATTTCTGGGAGGACTGTGCAAATGAATCCCAAGTCATGACTAGAAGTCATAGCAGACAATGCATTTCCCAAATTCTGTCCATGAGAATACAGTTTAGTATAGAGGGAGTAACGGATGATAAATCTGATTTGATTGAACCTAACTTCAAAGGACTTCTGGACACTGAAGAGATAAATGTTGATTAGTCAAAGGAGGAGGAAGATGACATTGAATGCAAGACACAACATGTCCTCAAATTAACTGAAAAATGGCTGCAAGCAAAAAGAGAGCAGTCTAGTCCTAAAACGATTGGAGTTGAATCTTCAATTTTATTTTCCTCCCCCTCTGTTTCTAATATGCCTAAACCATCTGGTAATGCAGGTTCCTCTGATAAGCAGCAGAAGAGAGATTCTAAGAAGAAGTCTGTGGCAGAGCTTTCCCCTGTGGTCTCTCCTCAACGCATTACCAGGTCGAGATCCCGATCACAAAGGAAAGTGAAGATGGCTCAGGAGCAGACAGAGACAGTTAACCTAGAGGATGACAAGTTTGGAGACTTGAACTATCAAATTGGAGATGATGACCAAATCGGGAAGGATCTCTTTGACCTTGATGATGTAACCCTGGATCTAATGGACACCCCTGCTAAAGTTGGTCCTCAACCAGCAACAACTAGCGACACTCCCAAATGGTTAACTTCTTCAGTTAACAAGAAGCGGAGTCTGATTCCTGTGTCAATTCCAGTGCAAGATATTGTTAGTAAATATGCTCAAAAGACCTAAAGCCAAAAAGGTGAAGAGTACAACACACATGTTTGCTAATGCTAAAACCGGGAAGTGGACAGCTGAGGTAGCTACTTACGGACCAAAGGAAGAAAAACAAGATCTGGCAGTTGAGGATTTTGAAGTATCCAAAATTGAGTTAGGGACAATGGACAGAGCCGGAAAGAACCATCTTTTCAAGGAAACAACCCAACAAATGCTAATTACATCGGTGCAAGATAACAAAGAGAAGAAGGAATTGAAACAGACCATCGTTTCACTTTCTCAGTTTATTAATACATTCTGCAATTTCGATGCTACTCCGTTGTCCCAATCGTCTCAGGTGTTTGATCCCAGTTCTGAAGAAAGTAAGATGTTGCTGAATCAAGTTCAGAGGGGGCGGACTTTGGTTTCTTCAGTTGATGAATGGATGTCTCAGGTGCTTAACAATGGCAGGAAATACGTTAAAGATTCACATTCAATTCTTCATGATACTGAGATAGTGATAGGAGAGTTACAGGCTCAGCGCCAAGTATGGGGTACAGATGAGGAAAAATGGGTGTTAGCAATGACCAAATTTATGGAAATTGAGAGGCATGGCTTTAATAAATTCTATTCAGAAAAGTCACTAAAAGGTGCCGAAGAGTCCCTTTTCTTCATTCTCAAGAAAATATCAGTTGGCGCATTGCTCTAATAAGAGGTGCTATCACAGAGAATAAGGAATATGAAGCCGAAGCTAAACAGATCCAAAAAGCTGCCCTCACCGAGTTGAAAGTGATTAATTTCACTTATACCTACCCCTCCGTCTTTGGTGAGCAAGAACTTAAGGGCGCTCTGGATGCTTTCGACTCAGCAATTAAGACTATCAGAGAAAAGACTCATCCTAAAGCCTCTGACTTAACTCGGATAGTGAGGATCGAGTCTATGCTTTATTTGTGCATCGATCAGTTATCCAATGTCACTGAGAAGGTGAAAAAGCTGAGGTGGAACAAAGATGCCTCTATGGCTTGAATAGTAAACTCCAAGATTCCCCACCTGTTGCTCGCGAAAGAACTAGTTCAGGCTTATAAAGAATGGAAGCCAACTCAGTCAGTTACCGATGAAGAAGGAAGTCCAGCGGGAAGTGAGGATCGTGCCACAGATAAGGAGCCTGATTTGGCTATCTAGTTTTTATGGAATTAGCATGCAAAAATTTTAGGACGCGTGTCCTTTTTCTGATGGTTTAGTTAATTAACTGTTTGCCTGAGAGGCCGTGTTTTTCGGGAGGCCTCTCGGTGCTCTGCTACTATTTATTTTAGCTGCTAAAACTTTGAAAGGGTTCGAAAAAATTTTGACTGATAGATATAGTTTTGGATAATTATAGTTTAGATTGTTGAATATTATAAACAGAACAAATTTCAGACATTTATGTGTAGTAATTTCTGAAATATATGACAGGAAGGTTATTGAATCTATGTTGTTTATAAACTAGAGCAAGGTGTCCTGTGTTGACATATTGTTTGGCCTGTTTTATATATCTATCTGCTGTCTCATGATATCTAAATTCTGGGTTTTATCCATTTCTTATTATCTGTGGTCAAGAAGTAGTTTAAGTTTTCATGAAATGCTATTGCGGAAGTGACTGTGTTTCCTTCCTATTCATTATTCGGTTATTTTTCCTTCATGTTTGCTTAGAAGCATATCATCAAAGAATGATATTGCAGCCTTTATAAGCTTTCTGGTTAAAAAATAATCAATTAAATCATTATCTCATTTCATTGAATATCATATTAGGGAGCTGTACCTGTTATAAAATTCAGAGGAAGTGATCACAAAAGACACTTACCCAACTGTTAGAAATAGTTTGTCTTTTAAGGGTGATAGAGTAAACTTAAAAGGTTGTTTGTAAAAAGACAAATCTGTTCACTAACAGATTTTTGGCGACTCTACTGGGGAGCGCTTACGGTGTAGGCCTGTGTTTTAATGCTCTATTTTATGAACAAGTTATGGTCCTACCATATGTGATAATACCAAATTTGGAGGAGCAGCCTCCTGTTATTCAACCAGACCTTAATTTTCAAAATACTCAAGAGGATATCATTTCTGATTTGAACACTGTTGCTTGGAATTTAAAGACCAGCTATCACCAGTATCAACAAGTTCTCCTAGTTTTAGAAGAAGAGGAATATATAGGAGAGTGGTTGAGAGGACTCCCGATCGCCCAAGAGGCACAAGTTGTTGACAGAATTGATCAGAGGTAATAAGATAGAATAATACTGGATTCTCGACCTTACACCAGGTCTCATAGGAAGGAGGGCATTTTTAATACTTTCTTTGAAAGTTTGCAAAATCTTCATTTTTCCACCTCTTCCATCTTAAGACCCAAAGCAAAAAGTAGACCTTCTTCCCCTCCTAAAACTGCTCCCAATTCTTCTTCGTCCTCTAGTGTCTGGCAAGCTTTAACTTTGTCTGGTATTCAAGCACCACCTCTAGTAACCATTTTTCCAAGTGCGGTTATGGCTCAGCCATGGGGTGCAGCTGTTGGTCCTTTAAATTTGGGAGCTCATCATCCTCTCCCTAAAGGTATTAAAGAAGTCTTACCTAAATTTTCCGGAGATGGCAAAGTTTCGGTAGATGAGCACTTGAATGCACAATGTAGCTACTGCCATTCTGGTAGTGCAACATGAAGATGTAGCAGTAAGACTCTTCGCTCAATCTCTCTCAGAAGGAGCTGCGGAATGGTTTGGCCATTTTGCCAGCTAGATCAATCACAAATTGGCAAACCATGAAGACATCATTTGAAGGGCGTTTTAAAGGGGCTGATGATGAACATTCTTTGCTAGCACAATTAACACAAATGAAGAAAGAGATTCATGAGCCCATGAGAGATTATGTGGCAAGATACAACAAAGTTATCCATAGAATTCTTGTTGCCAAAAGACCGACCCCTGAGAACCAACAGTGTTTCTTTGCAAATTCTATGCCCCCGGACATAGGATTTCACTTAAGGAGTAGGCCAGTTGATTTAGATGTTGGCCAAGAACAGGCTACTGAGTTAGAAGATGATCTTATTATAGCCGGGAAATGGAGAAAAGATGTTCAGATTTCTCATTCTCAACCTTCCACTTCAACTCCTACAGATCCAGTTGTTCAAAGACTCATGAATGACGTAATTTCCTTGAAAAGATAATTACCAAAACAAGGATCTTCGTTCCCTTCTCCTTATCAATATATCAGCTGAAAGCAGCCTAATCAATGGCACAATAAAACTCCTCTGTTGCCTTTTACTCAACCAAGATTGTCCTTAGAAGCTTCACCAAAAGAAGCTGTCATGTGTTCTTTTCATCTAACAATAGATCATGATGGTAATTCTTGCCCTTATATGCAAAGACATGTACAAATGGAGGCTACTAAAGATGTGTTGGGAGAATGCACTGTGGAAGAGCTCCCTCAAGATAGACCTGGCGACTCTGGTTCATACTTTTTAGAATATGAATATGACTCAGAAAGAGGAGATATTCTGGTCACTCTTGGGGATCATGCTTGTGCTATGCTTACTCGAAATCAAAAGTTTTCAAAGAACACTTGAACTTCAGCTAATCCTATCCATAAGACTTGGGATCTTGTACGTAATGCTTCTTCTTCTAGTCCTTTGACTTCTGATGTTAAGATTGTGCAAAAAGATTCTAGCATGTCCTCTTTTGATATTATAGAATTTTGCAAGTCTTCTGCTATCCAAATCTCCCCTGCAGAATATCTGAGGTTAAATCCCAAAGAACTAGATAAATTGGTCAAATACGTGAAAGGTGACCTTTTGGACTTGTCACAGTCTAACCAATGTACCGTTGACCGAACTGATGATCCAGTCGATATCCTTGCAGTCGTTTCACCATTTGTTATGAATTAGAGTGACACTGCTGTCACTCCTACCCCATAATTGAAATGTGAATTTGATGAAATCAGGAAGCCTGACCTCTTTTATATTTCTCTACTCCTAAATGGTCTTAAATTGAGTAATTGCATTATAGATTCAGGTGCCTCTGATAACGTTATGCCCTCATCTGTAGCCAAAGCTTTCGGTTTAACCATGACCAAAACTTTTGGGGGGTGCTATTCTATAGATGGGAAACAAGTGCCCTTAATTGGTCAAGTTAAAGATGCTCAAGCCGTTTTAGCAGCCCATCCTGATAAGAGACTCAAGCTAACTATTTTAGTAGCAGACATACCTGCAAGTTATGGTATGCTCTTGAGTAGAACTTTCTGCAGAGACATGGGTGGGGAAATAAAGATGGATTGGTTAGAAGCCATCATCCCTATTGGAAAGAAAAAGGTCAAACTGGAACCTGAAGCCAAGAACAAATACACTGTGATTCCATCTGATGATCCTAAGGCACAAATTTTATTTGAAGATTGTGAGTTTGGTAATTACATGATTTTCTCAGATGAAACCCCTCCTGTCTGTGAACATTCTAGTGGGAATGAGCAAATTTGGTTGATGGAGTTTGATGGTAGTTGGGCTGCCATAGGTTCTGGAGATGGTGTTGTTTTTAAAGGGCTTGATGATCAATATATTCCTTTCTCTTACAAATTGGATTTCAAAAATACCAATAATACCACCGAATATGAGGCTCTGTTGTTAGGGCTGTGAGAAGCCAAAGCAATGGGAATAAAGGCACTTGTTGTGAAAGGTGACGCTGAGCTTATTGTCAAACAAGTAAAGGGTCAGTTTACAGTAAAAAATGAGCGTTTGATGCATTACAAAAATTTGGTGTGGGACGAAATGGATTCTTTTGAAGCTTTTTCCATAGAAGCTATTCCCAAGAGTCTCAATACAAGGGCTGATTCCCTAGCTGTATCAGCATCTCTACTTCTCCCTCACCCGGATTTCAAAACAGGAACATATAGGGTTGAGATGATATATAGACCAGCTGTCCCAGATACCATTGAAAACCTACAAGTTTTTGAAGATGATACCCGGATCAAGGATTTTATGGCATGTGTAGAAGCTTTCTCTTCCATGTACTTTGAAGGAATGAATGAAGACAATGAAGGGTCTAATCCTGAATTCTTACCAGAAGAAGATGTTGTCCAGTTGAAGAGCAACAAAATTCCCAAAGGTTTGGTTTCCTTAGAGAACTTGTTTTCTCGAAAAGATGATAGTTTCATTTCAAGAAAAAAATCTCAATCTGATGTGCAAAAGGAATATGACAAGGTAAATATTGGCACTATGGCCGAAGCCAAATGGATATTTGTAGGTAAAACTTTGTTTGCCCAAGAAAAGAAAAACCTTCAGATCCTGTTAACAGCCTACACTGATGTTTTTGCTTGGGATTATAGTGACCTTAAAGACTTTTGAAAATGGAACTTCAGTCATCACATCCCTGTCAAGCCTGAATCAAAACCTTTCAGACAAAAGCTTCGTAGTTACAACCCTAAGGTTTCTAAAGCGATCCTAAAAGAAGTTGACAAAATGCTAAAAGCTACAATCATTTACCCTATTCATCACTCAACTTGGGTTGCCAATATTGTCCCTATCAGAAACAAGAATGGTGAAATAAGAATCTGTGTAGATTTTAGGAATTTAAATCAGGCTAGCCTAAAAGATAATTACGCCCTGCCCAAAATGGAACACGTATTACAGGCAGTTGCCGGGTCAGAAACGATGTCTCTGCTTGATGGGTTTTCTGGATATAATCAGGTAAGTGTGGCTAAGGAAGATAAACAAAAGACTGCTTTTACTATGCCATGGGGAAATTTTGCTTACAATAGGATGCCCTTTGGCCTGATCAATGCAGGGGCAACTTTTCAAAGGGCAATGGATTCTTCTTTTTCCGATTTGAAAAATAGAATTATAGTAATTTACCTTGATGAATTAACTATATACTCGAAAAGAAGGAAACACCATGTCCGAGATCTCAAATCAGTCCTTCAGAGGTGTAGAGACCATGGCATATCTCTTAATCCTAAAAAATTAGTTTTTGGTATGACTGAGGGAAAATTGTTGGGACATATCGTATCCAAAGAAGGGATTAGGATCGACCTCAAAAGAGTGAGGGCTATTCAAAAAATTAGTCTACCTTCAACGAGGACAGGAGTCAAATCTTTCTTCGGTCAAATTAACTTTTTAAGAGCTTTTGTCCCAGATTTTTCTGAGTTAACAAGGCACATAGTGGGAATGATGAGTGAAAAACATCCCTTTAAGTGGACAGAAGAAGGTAGAAAAGCCTTTGGAGAAATTAAGACAGTTGTAGCCAATGCCCCATCTCTAGTTTACCCAGATTACAAAAAAGATTTTATCATTTATTGTTACGCTTCTGATCACACACTGTCTGGAATTCTAACTTAGAAAGATGTTTCAGGAAATGAAGCTCCCATTGCTTTCATGAGTACACCTTTAAAAAAACATGAACTAAAGTATTCCCCCATTGAAAAACAAGCCTTTGTTGTGGTGAAATTAGTTAAGCAATTCAGATTCTACATCCTTCATTCTCATTCTATAGTGTTTGTCCCTGATTCAGCAGTGAAGGCACTTCTCACCCAACAAGAAATAGCCATGAACAAAAGAGCAGCATGGGTGATGAAGATTCAGGAATATGATTTGATAATAAAGCCCACTAAATTGGTCAGAGGCAGGGGTCTGTGTAAATTTATTGCAGAAAATGTTAATCATCCTGAAAATCCAGAATCTGAAATATCTCAAGTATTATTGGTTATTTTAACAGATTCTTGGTTTTGTGACATTGCCTATTTCCTGACTTATGGAGAATGTCCACAAAGGTTATCACCTAAAGAAAGATAAACTCTGAGGCTGCAAGCTGCAAAGTATGTAATATGGCAAGGTGTGTTGTATAAAAGGGGTCTGGATGGTACTTTCCTAAGATGTGTGGATAAAAGTCAGTAATTACAGTTGCTCAAAACCTTTCATGAAGAGGCCTGTGGAGGCCATTTCTCATCTACTGTAACGACATTCAAAATTCTTTGAAATTGTTTTTATTGGCCAGGTATGTTCAGAGATGCCTATGCATTCGTCAGGAATTGTGAAAAATGTCAATTATTTTCTGGAAGGCCTCAATTAGCAGCTTTGCCTTTAAGACCAGTTGTGGTAAGTGAACCGTTCAAACAATGGGGTATTGATTTTATCGTCCCAGTCAGTCCCCAGTCAAGTGCAGGTCACATTTATATCCTAACAGCGACTGACTACTTCACTAAGTGGGTTGAGACTTCACTTAGTGGGTCGAGGCTATTCCAACCAAAAAGGCTAATTCTCAAGTAGTTTGTGATTTCCTAAAAGATAACATCTTGTTGCATTTTGGAGTACCTCAAAAGGTTGTAGCAGACAATGCCACTTACTTCTCCTCACAGGAGCTTTCCCTTTTCTGTTTTGATCATAATATCTCCCTGACTCATTCGTCCGATTATTTCCCCCAAGGAAATGGACAGGACGAGTCAACTAATAAAAATATGATACTGATCATGAAAAAGCTAGTGGATGATAGTGGCAAAAATTGGAATAAGAAACTTTTTGAAGCCCTTTGGGCTGATAGAATTATGCCTAAAAGAGCAATTGGTATGCCACCCTTTGAATTGGTGTATGGAATTGGGGCACAAGTATCAGTTCCTTTGGAACTCTCCACAGCTAAGCTGCAAATGGCCATTGAGGATCAAAATTTTAAAGACTCCTTGGAGAAAAGAATTATGTACTTGCATAAACTAGAAGAAGAAAGAGAAGCTCTGGTAGATAAGATTACTAAGCATCAAGCTTGAGTGAAAAGCATTTTTGACAGGAAAGCAAGACCCAAAATTTTTCTGAAAGGGGATGAGGTTTTGCTATGGGACAAAAGAAAAGCTCCAAAAGGCACCCACAGTAAGTTTGAGTCACTTTGGAAAGGCCCCTTTGTTATCACTGAAGAATTGGGAATGAATGCTTTTAAGCTGGCTTATCCGGATGGAACGATCTTACAATTTCCCTATAATGGCCAAGATCTCAAATTGTTGAAGCTGTAGTCAAGATCCATGTGTCCTGCTATATATATTAGTTTAGGTTTGCTTTTGTTTGGCGTGTCTTTCCTTTCTTGCGAGTTTTCTTAGCCCTTTTGCAGCAGTTTGCAAAATCAGAGTAGTTGAGTTCTCTGGCTTATGAAGAAAAGCCAGTCCCCAGTCAGAGCCGGTGTTAGTTCAAATCTTGATCTTTGACCTTTTGTTTAATTTAGAGTCGCCTTGTTATTTTTGTGGATCTCAAGTTGCCTAAGCCCTCATGTTTAAAATCCCAGCGAAAGGATCTCCCCTGTGTTTCAACGTTGTTTGTTAAAAAGAGAAAAATATTTTGCTAACATGTCTTTTGAACAGGTTTGAACAACCTTGAACAGTTTTGAACTCAGTTCAAGAGTGTTCAAGGGTGTTCAAGCTTGTTCATATTTTTAAAAGAGGTGTTTCATGATCACAAGCTACAAAAATTTTGGTTGATCAAAGGTGGAAGTTTATTGATTAAGCATGTGACTCCTTGTGCAAGAATGTAGGCGGGATATTAAGGAACATGCTTGAACAATGGTGAACACATATGAACAGCCTTGAACTCGGTTCAAGAATGTTCAAGAGTGTTCAAGGATCTTAAAAGGTGACATGTAGCATAAACAAAGGACAACCGCCATCTTTTTAGATGTGGACCCATTTGGGTAAGGCCTTTTAATGAAGAGATATATTGGCGGTGGTTAAGTCAGGTCTGAGCTGTCGAATTAACGAGGAATTCGTGCGGCATAAAAGTTTGCGCAAAGTGGCAGTAAATGATCACGTGTGGGAACGGTCACTTGTCTCTTTGAGATTTTATTGCCTTAATTATGAGAAATTAATTACTCATTCGTGCTGTTTCTTTTAAAACCCTTCTTGCTGTTCATTTTTCTTTTGAAAAACTGTTGCTGTCTGTATGCGCAAGGAGTGGAGGTAAGGGTTTTTGGAGCTCCGATTGCAGAATTTTCCTTAGAGATTAAGGTAAGTCAGGTTATAACTCCTCCAGTGTTTAAATTTATGAGCTTGTGAATTTTACGGGAGTTTCTGTAGCAATTTGTAGTCTGTTCTTGTGAAAATGAAGTCAGCATTTCATTTCTTTGGGAATGTGTCTAGTATGGTCTGCGAAAATCCTACTGTAACAAACACAAATTTAGAGGGATATGATGTTGAGGGAATAGCTGATAGAATTACTACATCTGTCGAGGAAAATGTTCCTTCTATGCAAATTTTAAGTGGTGGGTTGTGTGTAGCTACTTGTTTCCCTCCTGTAGTGGTATGTCATGAACTTATTCATGAGTGTATCAGACATTATGATCAGTGAACCGAATCAATTCTTAAAAGGAATGGTGAGGTGTTAATGGCTGTGAACAGAGGAATTGTTTCTTTGGCTTTCCAAATCCAAGAGTGGACCTTTTCTACTTTCTCTCCCGCCCAATCTCTTGTTAAATTTAAGCCAAATGCTGACGCAAACCGAACCGCAATAGCTAAACACTGGTTACTAAATGCCCAAAGGGGAGGTTCTCGCTTACCCAAAAAGCTAAACAGAAATCATGTGCGTCCATACATTAGTGATATTATGGTAATGCTACATAGAGTCAGAGGATCACCTGAGGCTTCCTTATTTTCTAACTGGTTTTTCTTTTATGTAGAAATTATTATAGAGGGCAAACACAAGTTGGATTGGGCTGAATTAATTGCAGAATCTATGAGGGAACAACTGAATAGTTCCAACCTTACTGGCTGTAGCTTTTATATGTCTTCTTATCTAATGTATTGTCTAGCATGTTGTAGAATATGGGATGGTATGATCCATGAGCCTTGGATTGATGACATGTGTGTTTTTGAATACTTTCCTATGCTTCGCAAAGACAATGTGATTCAGAATTACAGGAGGGTTCATGACACCTTTATGGGTAAGCTTTGTTCCGAGATGTTTGGAGATTCAGCCAGGAGAATGAGTTCAGAAGCTCATCAATTTGTCACTAGATTTGGGAGTTTTTATATTCAGTTCCCTAGGTTCTCTTATATAAGAATTGGTGGTTTTGAAGATGCCCCTACCAAATTTCCTAGATATTGATTGTTTCGTCCTTGCTAAAGTCTGTAGACAACTTTCTATTGTGCTCAAACGTTTCCTTCCTGGGGAACGAGGTGAGAAAATCTTCCCATTGTAGCTAGGAAAGCTTTCATGCCTTACCATTGAAGATGCAATAAGTATTGTTAGTGACCTTGGTCATTTTGATTTCAAGTACTACACAGAACGAACAGGCTTTGATAACAAAAACTTTGCTAGCGGCGGCCTTGGTCTCAGGTCTCACATGTTTCCAATTCCCCATTTAGAGGATTTCTGGGAGGACTGTGCAAATGAATCCCAAGTCATGAGTAGAAGTCATAGCAGACTCTGCATTTCCCAAATTCTGTCCATGAGAATACAGTTTAGTATAGAGGGAGTAACGAATGATGGTTCTGATTTGATTGAACCTAATTTCAAAGGACTTCTAGACACTAAAGAGATAAATGTTGATTGGTCAAAGGAGGAGGAAGATGACATTGAATGCAGGACACAACATATCCTCAAATTAACTAAAAAATGGCTGCAAGCAAAAAGAGAGCAGTCTAGTCCTAAAATGATTGGAGTTAAATCTTCAATTTTATTTTCCTCCCCCTCTATTTCTAATATGCCTAAACTATCTGGTAATGCAGGTTCCTCTGATAAGCAGCCGAAGAGAGATTCTAAGAAGAAGTCTGTGGCAGAGCTTTCCCTTGTGGTCTCTCTTCAACGCATTACCAGGTCGAGATCCTGATCACAAAGGAAAGTGAAGATGGCTCAGGAGCAGACAAAGAAAATTAACCTAGAGGATGACAAGTTTGGAGACTTGAACTATCAAATTGGAGATGATGACCAAATCAGGAAGGATCTCTTTGACCTTGATGATGTAACCCTGTATCTAATGGACACCCCTGCTAAAGTTGGTCCTTAACCAGCAACAACTATCGACACTCCCAAATGGTTAACTTCTTCAGTTAACAAGAAGCGGAGTCTGATTTCTGTGTCAATTCCAATGCAAGATATTGTAAGTAAATATGCTCAAAAGACTCTTAAAGCCAAAAAGGTGAAGAGTACAACATGCATGTTTGCTGATGCTGAAATCGGGAAGTGGACAGCTAAGGTAGCTACTTATAGACCAAAGGAAGAAAAACAAGAAATGGCGGTTGAGGATTTTGAAGTAACCAAAATTGAGTTAGGGAAAATGGAAAGAGCCGGAAAGAACCATCTTTTCAAGGAAACAGCCCAACAAATGCTGATTACATCAGTGCAAGATAGCAAAGAGAAGAAGGAATTGAAACAGACCATTGTTTCACTTTCTCAATTTATTAATACATTCTGCAATTTTGATGCTACTCCGTTGTCCCAATCGTCACAGGTGTTTGATCCCAGTTCTGAAGAAAGTACGATGTTGCTGAATCAAGTTCAGAGGGGGCGGACTTTGGTTTCTTCAGTTGATGAATGGATGTCTCAGGTGCTCAACAATGATAGGAAATACATTAAAGATTCACATTCAATTCTTCATGATACTGAGATAGTGATAGGAGAGTTACAGGCTCAGCACCAAGTATGGGGTACAGATGAGGAAAAATGGGTGTCAACAATGACCAAATTTATGGAAATCGAGAGGCATGGCTTTAATAAATTATGTGTAGAAAAGTCACTAAAAGGTGCCGAAGAGTCCCTTTTCTTCATTCTTAGGAAAAATATCGGTTGGCGCATTTCGCTGATAAGAGGTGCTATCATGGAGAATAAGGAATATGAAGCTGAAGCTAAACAGATCCAAAAAGCTGCCCTCACCGAGTTTAAAGTGATTAATTTCACTTATACCTACCCCTTTGTCTTTGGTGAGCAAGAACTTAATGGTGCTCTAGATTCTTTCGACTCAGCAATTAAGACTATCAGAGAAAAGACTCATCCTAAAGCCTTTGACTTAACTCAGATAGCGAGGATCGAGTCTATGCTTTATTTTTGTGTCAATCAGTTATCCAATGTCACTGAGAAGGTGAAAAAGCCGAGGTGGAACAAAGATGCCTCTATGGCCCGAATAGTAAACTCCAAGATTCCCCACCTGTCGCTCATGAAAGAACTGGTTTAGGCTTATAAAGAATGGAAGCCAACTCAATCAGTTACAGATGAAGAAGCAAGTCCAACGGGAAGCGAGGATCGTGCCACAGATAAGGAGCCTGATTTGGCTATCTAGTTTTTATGGAATTAGCATGCAAAACTTTTAGGACGTGTGTCCTTTTTCTAATGGTTTAGTTAATTAATTGTTTGCCCGAGAGGCTGTGTTTTTCGGGAGGCCTCTCGGTGCTCTGCTACTATTTATTTTAGCTCCTCAAACTTTGAAAGGGTTCAAATTTTTTTTGACTGATAGATATAGTTTTGGATAATTATAGTTCAGATTGTTGAATATTATGAACATAACAGATTTCAGACATTTATCTGTGTAGTAATTTTTGAAATATATGATAGGAAGGTTATTGAATCTGTGTTGTTTATAAACTAGAGGAAGGTGTCCTGTGTTGACATATTCTTTGGCCTATTATATATATCTGTCTGCTATCTCATGATATCTAAATTCTAGGTTTTATCTATTTCTTATTATCTATGGTCAAGAAGTCGTTTATGTTTTCATGAAATGCGATTGTGGAAGTGACTGTGTTTCCTTCCTATTCATTATTCGGTTATATTTCCTTCATGTTTGCTTAGAAGCATATCATCAAAGAATGATATTGCAGCCTTTATAAGCTTTCTGGTTAAAAGCTAATCAATTAAATCATTATCTCATTTCATTGAATATCATATTAGGGAGTTGTACCTGTTATAAAATTTAGAGGAAATTGATCACAAAAGACACTTACCCAACTGTTAGAAATAGTTTGTCTTTAAGGGTGATAGAGTAAACTTAAAAGGTTGTTTGTAAAAAGACAAATCTGTTCACTAACTGTAGTCCATGGGGAATATTATAAAACCCTTTCAATGAATGAATTATTTTCATGTCCATGAGACTAAATAGTCTATCGGATTGAGAAAAAGATATAATTTATTTCTAGACACTTTTCAATGTCAGGTCTCGTTAATTTTCATCAGGAGCTAGTTGTCTGGTTATTCCTCTCGTTCTCAAATAATTGGTGCATGTTGTCAACCTTCAAGCTGTTTTTATATTGAGTATGAATATCCTCATAAGCTGCACATTCCATGATGAAGTGGTATTCTATGCTACCACCACTGTGTTGCAGAATATGCGAGTTCTTTCTTCCCATGTTTGCTCAGCTATTTTCCACCTACTAGTCTCACACCTAAGATGATGCAATCTTGTCGTCAATTACTTAACTAAGAACCTATCTTTCCCTTTAATAGATTCCCCTAAACACATTTTTTCACAATGATCTGTAGTTGGGTTTGTTCGCAATGATAGTCTAGTAGAACAACTGAGAGGGGCATGGGGAATCAATTGCGCATCAAATCTTTAAACTTTAACCTTTAATAATGAAAATATATGCAATTTTGAACACATTAACAACACTATAACACAACCATTTGTTATTGAGGAAACCCTGTTAAAGGAAAAACCCCGGTGGGAATTAACACCACATCAATTGCGCATAAAATATTTAAACTTTAACCTTTAATAATGAAAAGACAAATTCAATTCTGAACACATTAACAACACTATAACACAACCATTTGTTTTCGAGGAAGCCCTATTCAAGGAAAAACCCCGGTGGGAATTAACACCCACAAATAATGCATTGAAAGTATGGGGGGGCTGAATCAATTGCGCATCAAATATTTAAACTTTATCCTTTAATAATCAAAAGAAAAATGCAATTCTGAACACATTAACAACACTATAACACAACCATTTGTTGTCGAGGAAACCCTGTTAAAGAAAAAACTCCGGTGGGAATTAACACCCACAAATAATGCACTGAAAGTATAGTATCCCTGTTAGGAAATTTGGACATGTTAGGAGCTAATTATTACATATAGTACACAATCCCTGTTAAGAGTCAAGAGAAACAACAGACTAACTACCCAGGCTCACTGCCTAAAGAAGGTTAAATCCACCTTCAAGACACATTGTCTGAAATACAGATGTATAGAAGATATACAATCCAATGAACTGACTGATAACACAACTTTTCTTAAATAGTTCCAATGAAGTTCTTCAATCACAACCTCTGTTCTACATCCAACATACTTCACAAATACAAGCTCACAACTTCCACACTTCGCTGTTTCATTCCACACTCCACAAAAGAAAACAACTTTCCTTTATACAAGTTTACAATAGGCAATTAGGCCGACCAATTAAGACTTCTCCAATGCACAAATAATTACATAACCCCTTACTAAGATACAAACGGTACCTATAACAAGTAAACATCATTAAAATCTATCAAATATAATCCAAGATCCACAATCCATACTCGCTATCCATAATACACGCTACATCTTTGAAGTCGGCCCCAAATAGGCCTTCTCCAGAACACACGCCACAACTGATGTCACCAAGAGTCTTGTGGCCCAAGAATTATAAAAAACATTCCTCAACATGTCTCCAGACATTCCCCAAGCTCGCATAACATGAATCGTTCTCACACCCAAGTTATCCTCAAAACTCAGAGACTAACTTTGTCACAATTCACTGTCACTGTTCTGCAAGCAGTCTTCACCAAAATCATTGTAACTCAAAAAAATAGAAATATAAACTCAAGAAACCTTATATATAAGATCATAGCTCATCTCTGTACACATCCCCATCTTCGCATATTCTGAAACATTCGTACAGTGTTCGTACACTTCGGTCAGTCATCCATGCACCCATGATAACTAGTCTGTTTGTCTTCATCAGAAACATATGTTGACATCAATGAGAAACCATGAATGTCAACAACTACAACAGAAGAAAACTCCAACAATCTTCCCAGCCAATTCCAACAATCTCCCACTTTGACATTGATGACAACATATGAGAAAATCCATCAATCCAAAAGTACCACTCTCAATACCCTCTTCACAACTCTCCTCAAAATAGTAGGGATTTTCACACTGGATCTCTCCCCCTTTGACATCAATGGAAAAAGGGTGCCATAACTCCATCTTTCTTCTAAAAGGTATACCTTTTTCAAATCTTCATGTCTGCAACAACCAGGTGTTGAATCACCCAAAAGTGTTATATTGTGTTTCTGCGATCACTCCCTCTAAGGAGTAGATCCAAGCATGAAGTCCAGAACATGATATAGCTCTAAAAACCACTGGACTGATGCAAACCAACATCAATTAGTTCTCACAAGGAGGGGCTCTCACCCCAAGCATACCTCTAAGATACTCAATGGCATCCTTTGGAAAAGGTTTTGTAAATATATCTTATATTTGTTCCTTTGTGCTGATATACTCCAATCTAATTTCCTTCTCTGCAACCTTGTCTCTCAAGAAATGATACTTAATTGAAATATGTTTAGCCTTTGAATGCATAACTGGATTCTTTGACATATTCATTGTGCTAGTGTTATCACAATGAATAACCACCGGCTCATCAAAAGTTATCCTAATGTCCTTCAACATTTACTTCATCCAAACAATATGTGTGCAATTTATACTAGTATCAACATACTCTGAATCAACAGTAGACTGAGCTATACAATCTTGCTTTTTACTTAACCAAGAAACCAATATTTTCCCAAGAAAAAATGCACCACCACTTGTACTCTTTCTGTCATCAACATTTCCTGCCCAATCAACATCAATATAAGCATGCAAAACAAAATCAACAAATTTTTTATACCATAAGCCTATTCCAATGTTCCTTTTAGATATCTAAATATTCTCTTTACAACAACAAGGTGAGTCTCTTTAGGATCTGCTTAATATCTTGCCACAATTTCAACTACATTAGCAATATCTGGTCTAGTATGAGTCAGATATTGTAAGCCTCCAATGATAGATCTGTACTTTTTCTGAAAAATACTCTGAGATTCATCAATAGTAGTAAGCTTGTAACCAAAAACCATAGGTGTTCCAACATGTTTACATTTTCCATTCCAAACATTTTTAACATTTCCTTAATATACTTGGTCCGAGAAATAAAAATACCATTCTTGTTCTGATTAATTTGCAGTCCAAGGAAAAATTTCATTTCACCAATCATCAACATGTCAAATTCATTTTTCATTTCCTTAGAGAAATTTTTACTCATTTCATCATTACCTCCAAAAATGGTATTATCTACAAAAACTTCAACTATTAAAATTCCATCTTCACTAGTTCTTAAGTACAAATTACTGTCTCCATTACCTTTTCTGAAACCAAGACGAAGTAAATACCTGTCCAATCTAGCATACCATGCTCTTGGTGCTTGTTTCATTCCATAAAAAGCCTTCTTCAATTTCCAAACCATGTCCTCATCATCTGTTAGGGGAAATCCATCAGGTTGTTCAATTTATACTTCCTCCTCTAGATCTCAATTCAAAAATGTAGATTTCACACCCATGTGATATACTTTAAAGTCTTTGTGTGCAACATAAGCAGGAAATAATCTTACTGCCTCAAGGCTAGCAACAAGAGAAAATGTTTCTTCAAAGTCTATGCCTTCTTGTTGCGAGTAGCCTTTACAAACCAAAGTTGCCTTATTCCTTACAACCATTCCTTCTTCATTCATTTTGTTTCTGAAAACCCATTAGTCCCTATAACATTCTTATCTTTAGGTCTAGGAACCAAATCCCAAGGGTTATTTTTCTTTATCTGTTCCAATTCTTCATGTATTGCTTTAGTCCAAGATTCATTTCTACATGCCTCATCAGTAATTTTTGGTTCAACTTGAGAAATCAAATAATTCTCATCTCTTAATCTATATTTTGTCATCATGCCTTTGCTTGCATTGCCAATAATTTAATTTTTAGGATGGTTCTTCTTAACGTACCTCGGTATCTTTGGAGTTTCAATAGAATCATTAAGACCTACCTCGATCTCATGATCAATCTCAAAAGGTTCTTCTTGATTTGCAGTAACCTCCCTATTTTATGAAGTCTACCTATAGGCATATATTCTTTCCTGAATCTGAAACTTCTCATCAATCCTCACATTAGCAGTTTCAATCATCTTCCTCAATCTTAGATTAAAAATGTT
The DNA here is from genome assembly GCA_018584345.1 of Thuja plicata. NCBI lineage: Eukaryota > Viridiplantae > Streptophyta > Pinopsida > Cupressales > Cupressaceae > Thuja > Thuja plicata. The sequence goes on along the minus strand of MU224874.1, from coordinate 1,570,953 downwards.
ATAAGCTTTGCTCTTAGTGGAATAACCAAGGAAGATCGCTTCATCACTTCTAGCATCAAACTTTCCTATCTCATCATCTCTTTTGATATAGCATTTTACTACCAAATATTTTGAAATATTTCATAGTAGGAGCATGATTAAATCATAGTTCATAAGGAGTCTTATTAGTACCTTCTCTGATATGAATTTTGTTCAAAGTGTAAACAACAGTACCAACAACTTCTCTCCAATGAACATGCGACATAGTTCTGGCAACATCTAATATAGTTCTATTTCTTCGCTTTGCAATCCCATTGTGTTGTGGTGTCCTAGGAGCGGATGTTTGTCTGTATATTCCATGCTCTTTGAACATCCCAACAATAGGTAATAATACTCATGCCAAAGCTTCTCCTAGGAATAGTGTATTCAAACTACGGATTACTTTTCCTATCATGAAGTGCATTTGAATTTTCAACCCAGGGATGTATACTTGAAATGAGACAACATGATTTTTGCACTAAGTCTCTCAAAGAGTCACATCACTTAAGCTGTAGGAAGGAATAATACATGAAAGAGACCTACGCTATTGCTGCAGGAAAGTAAACACACTGTTACTTAATGAAATTAATGCTGACAACTAAAAACTCAACTTAAACCTATTCTATCAACCCAAAGCATTCACTATAATTATCCTTGCAAGTGCTACATAAACATACATGAGTTATAATGCTGCAGGAGAAAACAACAAACTCTACTTAAAATACTGTAAATGCTGAAAGCAAATCTAACCTAGTCTAATCTAATCCATCTCCAGAGTGGCCCTTGGTTGGCTTCTGCTAACTACTAACATAAAATATAACTCAAAATCACTCCTTCATTATATTTTCAGAAAACTGATTACATCATAATGAAAATGATGCACGAAACCAGAAAGAGTAACTTTGCTGTGCAAATGCAACAATAGTATATTATATAACTAACTAAAAACTAAAAATCATATCCCTTTATATAGAGGATTGATGTTTATTCAAAGCATACAGATAAGGTCTGACTAATTCACGCCATAGAGAAAGGAGAATGTAACAACCCACGACAGAATGTCATAAAGACTGGATAACTTCTTTAGCAAAGTATTGACCGCAGAGAAAATATAGCAAAGTTATGTTCCTATATTCCCTGAGATAATGGTTCCTTCAATTTAGCAGGCATGTCTCACGGTGTCATAACGGTTCTCCCTGTCGTAGCTGGGACTTCGTCATTTCCTCTTTAATGCTGTCGGTCCACTCTTAAGCTGCTCCTTTTTCCTGACAGGTTAGTAGCACAAGAATATATATATTCAAGTCAACTATTCAACTCAATCCAAAAATTAGAACACACATTCAACTAGTTATATGAAATACTGCGATAGATATATAATGTTTTAGCAAAATATGTCACTACTAACTACCCAAAGGATTTGGTGGTTCTGACTGTACTTATAACATGATCACAAGTTCAAATACTTAAAGGTTCACAAATGTTTTAGAAATGTCTTAAAACATAGAATAAAATCAACGTAAAATAGAGACAAATTATTGCTCATCATCTGCCCCCTACAAGTATAATGCTTGTCCTCAAACATTACACTTCTTTGCAATTCCCCTGAATTCTCCAACCCCTGTCTTTCCTCTCCTCCTACTCTTGAAGTTGTAGTAGAACCCTCTGGTTTTGTCCTAGAAGTCCATCCTGTAATCTTCTTGCATCTGGTCTAACTTCGTAGCATTGATGTCACCATAAAAGCATTGGTGGCTGAATTGTCAGCGGACACTAGAGTTCATGTCTGATTTGTCTGCCTAACTGTATATATTTTGGTGCTCGATGAATTTCTACTTCAAGGTTAATAGGACTATGTGGTTCTACTTTCTTGAATACTTCTGGCAACCTATTCCATCTATTTCTGACACCAGTCAGGGCTCTTTGAAAGGTAAAGTAGGACATCTCTTGATACTCTATATAAACCTCTTCCCTAACAATGAAAATTTTCTTCTTGGTTTTTTCTTTTATGCTCCCTTAAGTAAGACTAAACCAGTCCCTTAGTAGGACATCATGCTGACTACTTTTAGCCCTCAAGGGTAGTGGTTCTGATTTCTCCTGGTCCCTGTAATTATCTAATTGCCTTTCATAATTGGCTTCATTATGCATCCATGACATTAAGGCCCTAACATGTATATCTCCAATATAGAGATACACTCAGTCTCCTCTAGAATAATGAAGTTGTGTAGATATAATTCACAATGCAGGTTCTTTTGCCAGGCAGGTAGGGTTTGGTACAAACCATAGAATTTCTGAGTTGTTTTGAACTCATAATCTATATCCTTCATACTCATCATTATTTGAAATAAGATGAATTGTTCTTTTAAACAAATAGCATATACCCTGGGAGGAGGCCTGCAAGTTATAATTTGATCAACCAATTTCAAGGCATGATCCATCTTTTGTTTGTGCCTCTACAGATACTCCTTCAAGTCTTCTATTTGCTCCTTTTGATCATTGATCACTCTTTGCATTTTCTTTCTTTCTTTCTTTCTTTCTTCCACAAAGTTTTATAAAAAACAAACTGATTGTGCAGACCAAAAGAAGGGATTCCAGAGTAGGTGGGCCACACTCTTCTAACTCAGTGTTTTGTCTCCTCTATTCTCTATATGCCTGCTCAAAATAGCTGGTGAACCAAGTTCTTCGAAAAGGCACTAGGGCATTCTGAGAGTGTGAGTGGGCTGACTATTGAGGCATTTGAAGTTCTTCCTCATTTCCTTCTTGATCATTCTGATGACTCTCTCTAGGGCCACTCTGACATGTGGCAGGTTCATCATCACATTTCTCATTTAGATTTTGAGAAAGATCTGGGATTTTTGGTCAAATTGGGGAATTGTTTGGAATACTCCGCATGGGGTTATACAACATATTTTTCCAAAGGAACAGATTGACTATCTGGGGATACTTGAGGAATTTGTCCTCTCATCTGAGGACTTCTTTGTACAGAAGTATCTACAACCTCCACAACTTTATTTTTACTAGCTTTCTTCGGTCTCTCTGCTATAGGAGTAGTTGCTGCAGGAGCCGATTTATTTTTCTTTCCTTTTGAAGCTGCGGGGTTTTGTGGTTTATTTGCAGGAACTAAAGTTACTTCACCAACTTTTCATTTTCCTCTCTTCTGAGAAGAGTTAAGCACATTTCCCTTGGGAGAAGGTCCATTTTCTTTAATTTTTTCAGGTGCCCCTTCTTGGGTGGTTGTTTCCTTAGCTGGCTCCGAGGGTGTGGCACTATCATTAATGGGTTGCTCAACATGTTCATCATGGGGACATTGCAAAGTTTTAAGCTGAACAGATTCTGACCACATCAAGGGAGAAAATTTCCTAGAGATTTTTTAACTAACATTTTAATTAGGGCATGGTGAGAGACATAATTTGTATTCCCCTTCTGGGTCTCCTCCGCACTAATACTTAGCATATCATACAAAAAATTGGGAATATTTACTGGAAGACTATGCTTTACATAGCTAAGTAATTTGAAATGATGTGCATGTAAATGAGAAAATATTCCCTTACAGGTCAGGTACCTTATAATGTGCATTTCCAGCTCGTTGAATGGTGGAGGAAGTGACATGCATTTGCATCCTTGCTTGTTATCTCCAACAGAGGGTCTGTAGGAAGAGTAAACTAGGATCGAGCTAACCTGACGTCTTTCTCATTGGGATAATGTTCCCCAATTGCTGGCAATCCAGTTACTTATTCTATGCATTCCTTTGTTGCGACAACTATCAAACCCCATACATTTTCCTTTCCCTCTTCAAATTTACTCATAAATTTTGCTGCTACCTCCTCATCAAATTATGTTAGTTTCAAGAAATACCCCAGTCTTCCCCATGCATTGAACCTCCAAACTACTTCAACATCCATGAGTAGAACAGTATGAACCACAGGCTCATGGCGCATCAACTTCCCTCCCATTTGTTCCAAATGCTTCCTTCAAATTTATGTTGTAATTTTTCAATTTGTCAATTTCCTTTGCTCTACAATTTCCAAATTCCTTATTCCCTTTTGAATCACCTTGAATTTAAGCTCCAAAATTGCACTTCTTGAAACTACATATTTTTCCTTGCAATCTTTCTATTGTATTTGAACATAAGCAATAATGATGCTTTCATAGAAGGAATTATAAATTTTAGTGCTATTTTAAGTGTGAGTTTTCACATAACTTAATTATGTCCTTTCAGGTCACGTCAAGTCAGAAAATTCAGGATTATTTAGGAATAATGGTATGACACTTGTGCGAGAAATTTAAAGGACTTAATGAAACAAGGCACAAGTACAGATTTGAGTTGACAAGTCATCTTATGAGAAATGATAGGGACAACTATAAATGACATGAAAAATTAATACACTTCCCTACCCCCTATGAAATTAAGACAAGTGTATGCACTTGTCACACTTGGCATGGGGTAAGAAACTGATATAATGCCTTAATTATAGATTTATCATAGTGTTAGATATAATTACCAAAATCTATGTGCAAAAAGTGGAAATAAAGTAAAAAATTGTATCTGTCATTCGGTTGCTACATGCATGAAAAAGGTGGTGAGAATGGAACAAGTGTAGCGGATGCATGCGTCAGATGATGTGACTCTTATTTAAAACATAGAAAAATGTAAAGAGATGATGACATGGAGGATGGGTGGGTGGAAGGTAGAGAAGTTGAATGGGTTGGAAATAAGAATATAGAAAATGAATGGAGAATGGAACTTCATTTGAAAATGAAGTGTATATTATGAGCATAAACAAAGGAATGTTATGTTGAAGCTGCAGGATGAAGGTTTGTACCCTCTGCTGTAGGAAGTATTACCTGTTGCACTTTTGGAGTTGTGTCACTGAATTGCTGCAGGAAGTCATCCTTGGTTTGGGGCTGATGATATAGGCGAAGTCGATGCCTGTTGACCAATAGTTTGAAATGCACTAGATCAATTGTCGTCAGTTAGACTGCTCCATTGTTGAAGATATGGTCAATTTCATATGGGCCCAACCATCTTGTCTGCAGTCTACCTGGAATCTAGAATCATATAGTAGTGCCCAATCACCTATTTGAAAGTGTTTTTTCTTGATGTGGGAGTCATGCCATTTCTTCCTCCACTTTTGGACTATCTCCATGTGCTATAATGTAGATTTTCTCATCTCATCTGAAGAGTTGAGATGTAACAGTCACTCTCGCTATGCTACAGGAAGATGTATGTTTAACTTCAGAGCACTATGAATTGTCTTTTTCTTGAAATCAATTGGAAACATGGCTTCTTTCCCATACAAAAATTCAAATGGAGTGAATCCTGTGGTTGTCTTCCACGTGGTTTTGTATGTTGAGACTGCTTCTAAAAGTCGGTTGCTCCAGTCACAGCGGTGTAGATGGACTATTTTTGTTAGAATTGCTTCAATTTCTTTGTTGGTGACCTCCGCTTGACCATTAGCTAGAGGATGGTAGGGACCAAAATTCCTATGCCTATTATTGTATTATATTTTGTGATCAAGTTTGATGTGAATTGTGCTCCTTGATCAGTTACAAGTTCTCTTGGCACAACATAACTGGTGAAGATTTCTTCATACAGGAACTCTGCTACCTTATGATCATGTGCATGCTTCGTGGCCTTCACTTCAACCCATTTGGCTAGATAGTCGGTGCATGCCAAAATGTAGGACTTTCCATTAGATGGAGGGTATATAGGACCAATAAAATCCATGACCCACTTACCAAATGGTGTGACAACCACTTGTGGAAGTAAAGGCATTTAATTTGATTTTGTTGGATGACCCATCCTTTGCCATTTATCAAATTTCATGGTATAATTGGCTGCATCTTTGTGAAGTGTGGGCCAATAATAACATGTTAAGATTTTTAGAGCTGTCCTCTTAATTGCAAAGTGTCCTCCACAGGGTTCATCATGAAAAGCATGGAGGATATCATATGTTTCATCTTCACGTACACACCTTCTCATGACTTGGTTTGGACCAACATATAACAATGTATTGTCAATCCAAGTGAATTGAAATTTTTTCTCAATAAGCATTCTTTTGTCTTTAGGAGAGAAATATGTAGGCATCTTGTCAGCTACAAGGTAATTATCTATATCAGTATACCATGGAATCTTGACAGTAATATGGAACAAATGTTCATCAGGGAATGTATCATATATTATAGAGGTATCATTATCATTAGTATGGAGTCTTGATAAATAATAAGCTACAACATTGGCTTTCCCTGGCTTGTCAATTATTGTTGTATCAAATTATTGTGAAAGAAGAAGCCATCTTGATAGCTTGCCTGAGATGACAAGTTTGTTCATAAGATATTTGATTGTTGCATGGTCTGTATGAACAAAAATTGGATATCCTGTTACATAATGATGAAATTTATTCAAAGCATAGACTATTGCCAGTAATTCCTTTTTAGTAACTTTATAATTTAACTTTGGCCCATATAAACTTTTGTTGATATAGTAAATAGCATTTTCAAGGTTATTAGACTTCTGACCTAAGACAACACCTATTGCATAGTCAGAAGCATATGTATGTATATGGAATGGTAAAGACCAATCAAACCCTCTAAGTACTGGTGCATTTGTTAGAAGGGACTTGAGTTGCAGGAAGGATTCCTCACAGGCTAATGTCCATGCAAAATCAACCTGTTTTGTAAGCAAGGTGTATGGAGGACTAGATATTTGACTGAAATTTTGAATGAAGCGCCTATAATAGCCAACATGTCCTAAAAATGATCTAACATCTTTTTTCTTAGGAGGTGTAGGCAATGTAAGAATTACCTCAATTTTTGCAGGGTCTACTTGGATGCCAGCTTCTGAGATGAAGTGTCCTAGCACCACTCCTTGCATCAACATGAAACATTTCTCACTTTTGAGGGAAAGGTTGTGTTCTTGACATATGATCATCACTTTTTCCAAGTTTTTCAAAGCTTCCTCAAAAGTAACACCAAATGTGGTGAAATCATCCATGTATATTTTCATGCAATCATGTGATATATCAAAAAAAATGTTGATTACAACCCTTTGGAAAGTGGTTGGTGTTGCCCAATTTTCCTTTCTGTGCAAATTGGCCTGGTCTGCCCTATCTTGTTTCCTCTGTCTTGTTTTCCAGGCTTCATGTCTAAACCCTCAGAACCCCTGTAAACCCTCAGTCTTTCATGCAAACGAGATAATAAACCCTAAGCCTTGGCTCATTTTATTTCCTCGTTACCCTTTTTCAGCCACTTAAGACATGTGCTTTAAGTCAGTCAGGTGATCGTGTGACCCTCAGCGAATATTCCCTTTTATCTCCCAACTTCGCTTTTGCTTTGTCGCGTAGTCTCTTTACAAAATGGAATATTCCTTCAGCTTCTCAAAACTTGGCGATCTCTCCTTAGTCAGGTTGTCGCTTGAATTCCATGTTATAAGCTTTAAAGGGAACGGGACCCACCTTTAGTCGGGTGATCGTGAGAAGAAACGGCAAGTCAAAGAAATGTCTCCCGACCTTGCGCCTACTTCATGTCGCATGGTCGCTGGATCAGCTCAGTCAAATAGTTAAGGTTTTTTCTTCAGTCGCGTGGTCTCGTGATAAATGGCGGTTAGTGGATAACAGTCATGACTTAGCGACTAACGGTTTCATGCTAAGATATTTCCCTCAGTCGGGATGTCGCTAGATAAGGACGGTGAGTCAGATTTCCATAATGCATAAAGTGGACGAAATAACAGATGACACCTGTCACAGAGCTAATGGTTGTCGCTTGATCGCTTGATGAAGGAAGAGGATCATGCGATAACAAGACTAAGGTATGTTTTCCCTCAGTCGCGAAGTCTCCTGATGATTTAAGGGCATAAGGAAATATAAAGTGATTAAAAGAAAGTCGTTCGATGAAGAAGTAAAGTGATTTGACGGTGGTCGCGAGGTCTGGTGATAAAAGTGCCCCAGGGAAAAGGTGCTTCCGACTAAGCGATTAAGGTATGTTGCGAGGTCACCGTAAACAGAAAAGGGCACGTGCTTCAAGTTAAAGGTAAAGACACAGGATCACCCGACTCAGTGACTGAAGGCTGTCATGTTATCTTGAAAAGAGGCATGAGCATCTGGCGACTTGGCGATAACAATGAAGTATTAAAAAGGGTAGTCAGGATGTCGCCAGAAGTAACTCAGGTTGGCCAGGGGTTAAGAAAAGCACAGTGTCGCTGGGTCATGAGATATAACCATGATTAATGACTGAATTCTGTGACTTAGAGACTAGCCGTTGTCGCGTGGTCGCCTGATTTTGAATTTGAAGTTCTGGCGGCAAGATGACAGGGGAGAACGCTCGGCAGCCATGGTTTCTATTTTATCATGTTCCAGATTTGATCAGAAGGTTTTTTCTAGTCACAAGGGTCATGAACAGGGCAGTCTGCCGATATTTGAGTAGATTTGTTTCAATGTCGGTGAACAGGACGAGATTCGGTGTGTTGCAGGAAAGAACAGAGTTATGACTAAGTTACCAGAAGTACCAAGAGAAAGGAGAAGAAGTCTTAGGTGATGACAAGGAGAACACTTGGCCATGCATTGTTCACAGACAAGAGAGGCAGTTATTGCAGAGAAGTATAGGTGAACAGGTGTGCATGACTTTTCAGAGTGAACATAAATGTTGCTACCCGCCGTCTACCAAATCTGATTCCATTTGCCAGATCGAAGAGGAGCATTTAAGTTGATATTTTGAAGAGATGACTTTCAGGGGTAAGCGGTGGCTAGACAAGGAAAAGATTTGATCAAGAAGTTATTGCTA
>MU224874.1:1533428-1553074 GCA_018584345.1 Thuja plicata | reverse complement strand
TGCTAATATAGATATATAAGGTATATCTATGTTTGTGTCAGATTTTGTAATTGCTTCCAATTGTTGTCTTTAATCATGATGTTTTAAAACCAGTTATACATGACTCCATGCCCTAGGATTGAGCACTAGTCTATTTTTGTACAATGAGATGACTATCATCATTTAAATCAAAATCTTTACTTTCAGTTCGGTCTGTCACATTAAAAGTTACAGTGAACATCCCTGTAATTCCACCAATAGCTAGCTTGAATAATTTAGTGATTTCATTATTCTAAAAGCTGTTAAGGGTATTCCCGCCNGAGTTTGTGGAGCTCAAAGTGCAGAAGGTTTCAAAACCTTGTTTCTGTTATTCTATTCTATGCTGAATCAGTGTTAGGGATTAATAGAGTGAACCCTTGAAGGGTATTTTCATATCAGCAAGAAAAAGAACCAACACAATACTTTTTGTATTTTTGCAGAAACAGAGTTTGCATCTCATCCCAGCTGGTTGCTGCATTAGCCCCTAAATCCATAAACCATTGTAGGGAAGACTCCTTCAATGTTGCTGGAAAAAATTGAGCTTGTGGCCATTAGTGTTGTATTCAAAGCTTTGACAAAGAATGCCAAACTCAAACAGAAAGGTATCAGGGTCCTCAGTGATTAGGCCATAGAACTTTGGAAGTGCAATAGGGAATAGCATTATGGATAAGGCTAGGAAGAGGAAATGTAAAGGTAGGTTTTGCCATTATTGGAGGTATTTGGAAATGGAGTTGCTACTGGAAAGGAACATTATCCACAGGATTATGAACAACAGGTGCACTTAGAGCGGATTTGTCAAGAAAATTGGCCAAAATTCCAGCAAAAGGTCGAAGGCCAACTGGATCAAAAGGATTTGCTTCAGATGAAGATGATGCAAGAAATTTAGGACTTGCGTCAACATTCAAATTCTTCAAATTCTTCGTTCAGGTTAACAAATTCTCTTGGAAGGAATCTACCATGGTCATCTTGTCTTCTTCATCTTTTATGCATGCAAGTAATTATGTAAACTTGTGAAGAAAGTTCAAGTCTGCAAACTAGTATCTAGAAAACAGGGAACTATCTAAAAATGAAAAATGACTTAATAAGGTTCTCAACTTGACACCATCCCTGACAACGATGCCAAAAATGAACATCCCCACAATAAGTAATAATAATCATGCCAAAGCTTCTCCTAAGAATAGTGTATTCAAACTAAGGATTACTTTTCCTATCATCAAGTGCATTTGAACTGTCAACCCAAGGACGTATACTTGAAATGGGACATTATGATTTGTGCACTAATTCTCTCAAAGAGTCATATCACTTAAGCTATAGGAAGGAAAATTACATGAAAGAGACCTACGCTATTGCTATAGGAAAGTAAACACACACTACTACTTAATGAAATTAATGCTGACAACTGAAAACTCAAGTTAAACCTATTCTATCAACCCAAACCATTCACTATAATTATCCTTGCAAGAGTTATAGTGCCGCAGGAGAAAACAGTAAACTCTACTTAAACTGCTGTAAATGATAAAAGAAACTCTAACCTAGTCTAATCTAATCCACCTCCCAAGTGGGCCCCCTTGGTTGGCTTCTGCTAACTACTAACACATAATATAACTCAAAACCACTCCTTCATTATATTTCCAGAAAATTGATTACATCATAATGAAAATGATGCATGAAACCAGAAAGAGTAACTTTGCTATGCAAATGCAACAATAGTATATTATCCAACTAACTACAAAATAACAATCATATCCCTTTATATAGAGGGTTGATGTTTATTCAAAACATACAGATAAGGTCTGACTAGTTCACAGCATAGAGAAAGGAGAATGTAATAGCCCACAATAGAATGTCATAAAGATTGGATAGCCACTTCAACAAAGTATTGACCACAGAGAAAATATAGCAGAGTTATGTTACTATATTCCCTGAGATGATGGTTTCTTCAATTTAGAAGGCATGTCTCGTGGTGTCATAGCGGTTCTTCCCATCATAGCTGGGACTTCGTCATTTCCTCTTCAATGTTGGCGATCCATTCTCAAGCCACTCCTTTTTCCTAGCAGGTTAGTAGCACATGCATATATATATTCAAGTCAACTATTCAACTCAATCCAAATATTAGAACACACATTCAAATAGTTATATAAAATACTACGATAGATATATAATTTTTTAGAAAAATATGTCACTACTAACTACCCATAGGATTTGGTGGTTCTGACTATACTTATAGCATGATCACAAGTTCAAATACTCAAAGGTTCACAAATGTTTTATAAATGTATGAAAACATAGTATAAAATCAACATAAAATAGAGACAAATTATTGATCATCACTCTTTGCAGTAGGTATTGAAAATTTTTGAAGTAAACTCTCCTCCTTTATTTGATCTTAAATATTTTATCTTCAAACCTGATTCATTCTCAAATTTTTCTTTGAATATCTTGAATTTATCAAAAGCATTAGATTTCTTTCTAAGATATGTAGCCCACATCATCCTAGAAAAGTCATAAAAAAAAGTATGAAATACCTTTCACCATAGTATGATCTTGTTCTTGTAGGACCACACTTGTTTGTATGCACCAAATCCAACTTCCCTTTTGCTGAGTAAGATTTTCTTTTAAAACTACTTCTAGTTTGTTTCCCCATCACACATTCTCTATACATAGTGTTTGCAGGTTTCACAATCTTCAGTAGATGTCTAACAAAATTAGTCATACTTTCTTTCACAATGTTATCAAAATTTATATGACAAAATCTTCTATGACATAACCAACTATCATCAACCTTCATAACAAAACAAGAAACTCTTGCAGTGTTCAACTCAAAAACATTACCTCTTGACTTAGTTCAAGATGCGATCAAATCTCCTGTCTTACTTCTGATAGAACATGTCTCATCATTGAAATTTAAATGATAACCCTTGTCTAAAAGCTGTCCAACACTCAAAAAATTATGCTTAATTCCATCAATAAACAATACATCACCAATATTAGTTTTACCATCAAGAGAAATTGATCTTACTCCAATGATAAACTTAGGAGTACTATCACTAAATCTGACTACATCAGCATCATATTTAGTAAGGTGGATAAACTTGTTTCTATCACTAGTCATATGATGTGAACAATCAATGTATATGATCCATTCATATTTCTTTTCAACATGTGAAAATAGGGATTTATCTTCATGAATAGGTTCATCATCTTTAATAGTAATAAATCCAATTTCATCATAATCTATAACATCATCATCAGACACACCTTCACTAAAATAGTAACATTCCTTATCCTTGGAGTAATTAGGTCTATGAAACTTAGATTTATATTTAGGAATCCTTGTAGGACATCTAGATGCAAAATGACCTATCTTATTGCATGAAAAATTTGAGAGGTAACTTTCCTTCAAACTTACCCTTACCTCTCTTTTCTCTTCTTGCGATTAGGACCATAATTTCATCTAACTTCCTCTCTTCTTCTTGTATCTTTTCCCAATCATCAGCATATTCACCAAGCTCTTCTTTCAAGTCGCTTCTACTGGTGCTCGCAATGCCTGATAAAGTATTTTTATTGTTATGAATACCTTAGGTAATGAATATCCTAGCTCCGCGGCCTCAAAGGTAGTTAATTTCACAATCAACATCTCTTTGTTGAATTTCGCTGCCAAAGGTACGATCTCCTCTATAGCTTGCACTTTAGTTTTGTAAACAGGTGTCAAAGATGTAAGAATATTTGTGATCACTTCTTCACTGTATGTGCATCCAGAGTTTATAATGCCAATAAAAACCTCAGTAACTCTCTGAACATATTCTCTAATATTATCATCATCTCTTATTTTTACAACTTCCATCCTTATCTTCCAGTTCTATAATTTTTCCTTCTTAGTAACTTATCTCCTTCATATAGTGCTTCTAATCTTGACCAAATTTTATGTGCAGAATCCAAATCTTTAACCTCTATAAATTCACCTTCAAAGAGTGCACTTATCAGTGCTTCTCTTGTAACCATGTTACAAGAAAAAAACTTCTTTTCATCATCAATAGCTTTATCCAGTTCATCTTCAATCTTGATCGACTCATCTTTATTTGTAATCATCTAGTAGTTAATCCCCAAACACAACAAATAAGTTCTCATCTTGTTTTTCTAACTGTCAAAGTTTTCAGGATCAAACCTCTGACTATCCTTCCTATAATACGCCATCTTTAGGATCACGTCAAGCTATTAAGCTTTCCCTCTAAGGACCAGAAGCTTTGATACCAATGTTTAGCAATAATATTCCACCAAAACAACTGAGGGGGGGGGGGTAAATCAGTTGTGTGACAAATATTTAAAATTTAACCTTTAATAATCAAAAGATAAAAGCAATTCTGAACACACTAACAACAACACCATAACATAACCATTTTTTGTCGAGGAAACCCTATTAAGGGAAAAAATCTGGTGGGAATTAGCACCCAAAAATAATGCACTAAAAGTATATAGTATCCATGTTAGGAGATTTAGCCTTGTTATGAGCTGATTATTACATATAGTACACAATCCCTATCAAAGGATAGACCCTGTTAGGATTCAAAAGAAACAACAGGCTCACTGTCTAGGCGCACTTCCTAAAGAAGGTTAAATCCACCTTCAGGACATACTATCTGAAATATAAATGTATAGAATATATACAATCCAATGAACCGACTGATAGCAACAACTTTTCTTAAACAGTTCCAATCAAGTTATTAAATAAACCTCTACTCTACATCCAACATAATTCGCAAATACAAGCTTACAACTTCCACACTTCCCTGTCTCATTCCTTACTCTCCACAAAAGAAAACAACTTTCCTTTATACAAGTTTACAATAGGCAATTAGGGTAGCCAATTAAGAATTCTCCAATGCACAAATAATTACATAACCCCTCGCTAAGATACATATGAAACCTATAAAAAGTAAACATCAATTATAATCCATCAAATATAATCCAAGATCTGCAATCCATGTTTGCTATCCATAATACACGTTACTTCTCTGAAGTCTACCCCAATTATAAGGTCTTATCTAGAACACATGCCACAAATGACATCACCAAGAGTCTTGCAATCCAAGAATCATAAAAAAATTCCTCAACATTTCTCTAGACATTCCTCAAGCTCAGATAACATGAATCGTTCTCGCACCCAAGTTACCCTCAAAACTCAGAGACTAACTCTGTCACAGTTCACTGTCACTGTTCTGCAAACAGTCTTCACCAAAATCATTGTAACTCAAACAAGAAGAAATATAAACTCAAGTGACCTTAGGTATAAGGTCATAGATCATCCCTACACACATCCCCATCTTGGCATACTTTGAAACATTCGTACGATGTCCATACACTTCTGTCAGTCATCCATGCACTGGTGATAACTAGTCTATCTGTCTTCATCAAATACATATGTTGACATCAATGAAAAAAATGAACGAAAACATATAAAACAGAAGCCAATTCCAACAATCTTCCCAGCCAATTCCAACAAGGTTAAACTCTTTGATGTACTATTCTCTATTAATTTCATCAAATCTATTTTATCAACATTTTAGTTCTAAATTTTTTAGTTGAAGCTTTTCATTTCTTCAATGGTGTTAGGACACTTACAAATTGATGTCCCACTTGTTTAGCTGATTGTTTTTATGTGTCATTTAAGTTTTCTTCCTACGACCTAGCACCTCCACCATCATTTTGAGCTAATGATGCTATTATTACTGATGCCTCTAATGAAAAAATTCCTGCTTAATCCAAAAGAATTTCATATGAGCCAATGGTTTCAAATTTGAGATTGCTTGTGATTAGATGTTTCAAGATTCTTTATAATTGTCTCCAATTATAGTTTGACATAATTCTTCCCCACGCTTCACAACAATAAAGGAAAAATGATGTGACTAGCAAATCAAAAGTGGGTTTTCTGGATTTCCCAATCCCAAAGTTCAACTATTTTTTTCACCTTTTTTGAAGTGTGAGGCTTTCCAACCTTCCTTTATCCTTTAATTCTACAAGTCTCCCAATTGAACTTATATTTGGATTCAATCCCAATATATTTATTTTTTTAACTATTTCGAGTGCGCAATCTTAAAAAAAGAAAGGTAATTCCTTTATCTTTTTGTATTCAATGAGAAAATCATGATTTTGGTCTTGGTGATGTTTAATTGCATCCCAACCCTCTGGTAAAAGTTTTATAAGACCTTCAAATGTTCTCTCAACCTATGAATTGTTCTTGAATTTAGGATATGATCATCCACATATAAAAGTAGCTTCTCCACATAATCTTCCAATGATCATCAACATATAGATGTAGCTTCACCACATGAGATGCCAACTAAATATCTTCCCCATTCATATTTCTTAACCATGCTTCCAACTTACCAATATATAGACTAAACAAAGTGGTAGATACAAAACATCCCTACTTAACTCGAATGTCGCTACCAAAACACTAAGACATTTCTTCACTTTTTCTAATTTGGCTCTAATCTTTTCATATAGTCTATGCATTGCTACTTTATACACATATAGGATACCTAATTATTCCATTTTGTCCCATATTTTGTCTCTAGGAATCATGTCAAAGTGTCATGTCCCTTGTAATTCTTGCATCTATTAATTATAACTAGAACATGTGTAATGCTAATTTACTAACACTAGGACAAGGAAAAAAAATCATAAAATAACCAGAAGCTAACTCTAGGTCATGACAAAGCTCAAGTACCCCTCCCACACTAACAACCACCAACACCTACTTAAGTGCCATCAAACCAAAACTATGAAAGAAATGACAGGAGGATGGTGCAGGAGCACTTGGAAAAAACTCCCAATTCTTAGTCAATTTTGGCTTTTAACTAACTCTAGCCAAGTCAGTGATTTTACTTTTGACCTTAGAAGGTCTTGCAATGTGTTTGAATATATGGATTAGTAGTTAGTACTAAATCCAATCTAGTTTAGGTTAGTTTGATTTCTAAGTTTTTAGTCCTTAGATTAGGCCTAAAATGGGAAAAGTGGTCTAAATGTGTCCTAGACCCAAGAAAAGTGTGAAAGATACGTAAAAAAGCCTTAATGATGTTAATCCATCAAGTTATATGGGTTAGAGGTCCTAAAAGTTAGTTGGGATCATAAATGCAAAAGATGCTCAAAAATTGTCATGACAACATTTGCAACTTTTTGCAAATTTTGCATGCAACTTGACAACTTTGGATTCCCTTCATTCTAGGAGTGGGAAATCAATTCTGAAGGCCTAAAAACATGGGAGAGGCATCTTAAGATACTGTGTGGTTCATTTCCCGAGGGAGAGGATATTGTAAGTAAGTTTTTGAAGTGAATGAAAGCAGTGTGTTCTTGTTTGATAGTGCAGTCGACTTGTTTTTATGTTAATAATGTGTTAATGGATTGAAAGGTTAAAAATAGTGTTGGATCCGTGAAGTAGAAGTAGATACAAGAAATTTTCATTCAGTGAGAAAGTAGATTAGAGTTGATTTGATATTCTTGGGAAATTGTTTAGGATTTAGACTGTTTACTAGTCCAGTTTAGGTAGTTTTTGTTTTCATGGATCCCCCATAGAATCCACCATGGGAAACTAAAAAGGGTGGATGAATATGTTAGGGGATCCTCTGTAGAGTGTAGGTATTCAATTAGGAGGCCTAGAGAGCCAAGTTTCTATTTTTGGAGCCATGCCCTAAGCGAGCTATGACTGTCCGGTTAGGTGTATGGAAGAGAGAAAGTTGAATGCAAAAGAAAGGGGGTGTGTGAAAGGTATAAAAAAAGTGTGGTTCCAAAGTCATTAGGGTCCTATAGATCCCTAATTGAGAGCTAAGATTTCAAACAATCCATTTGAATAGATTTATAGATAGAAATCAGTCAACTGCATTTTAGGAACCCAAAAATCCCTATTAGCCTACATTTCAGGATACTGGTGTACAGATGACTTGGGAACCTTAGACCTTGAAAATATTTTAGGTCTTCCAAAAGGGTATCAAGATCCTAGGTTATTTTTTGGGGTTGTTTGTAATAATTGGGAAGAAATCCAGAAAAAACCTCTAGATAGGGCTAATTAGTCAATTAGGCCTAATAGGGTCCTATAGGGAGTGAATTTGGAACTCGATTGAATTGGGATTGAAGACATATTATATTGGAGTGAAAAGGATGTAGAATGAGTGTTAAAATGGTGGACATGACCCTTGTAGCATTTGTGAAGTTGGGATGGATGATTTATGCTTAGAATCCTTCAAGCAAGAGTGAAGCATTGAGATAAAACTAGTGATAGTTGTCTTTCAAGGTGAAGCACAAAAAGCATAAATCACTGTGTTGAGTTAGTGAAGTATTAGGCCATTGGAGAAAAGACTTAGGAGATCCTGGTGTTGATTTTAGGATCCTATGAAGACTAGGACAAGTGGTGACCTAGTGGAGTTTGTGCAAGCACACCTTGGAACACTTCCATCATATTGGTATCAGAGCATATTTGATCAGGCTTGTGGTTAATGTTCCAACTAGCAGAGTAAGTAGGAGAATCCACAATGGTGACCAATGTAGAGTTGGATAAAAAGGTAGATGATAAAGAAGTGGAGAATAAAATACTCTAAGATAGATTAGCTCAATTAGAGCAGAAGGTAGATGAAGTTGATGTGAAAGCAGATGAAGTGAAGGATAACGTTGAAGGGAAATGAAAGGAGATTACCATAGATGATGAAGTACCCAAAGTTGACCTTGTCCTTAATGAGGAGCCATTCTTGAAAGATTTAAAGGCTATGCGTGGTAAAGCACTAGAAGGAGTTCCTATCTTTACTGGAAAGATGGAACCAGAGATATTCCTAGACTGGATAGAAGGACTAGAAAACCATTTTGAGTGTGATGGAATCACTGAGGCTCAAAAGGTGAAAGTTGCTAAAGCTAGAGTAAGAGGGTCCGCACTCACTTGGTGGAAATTCATCCAAGATGAGAGAGAGAAGGAAGGAAAGAATCCCATTTCCACATGGAGAGCCATGGTTACAAAAATCAGAGATGCTTATATCCCTAAGGATTATGAAATCCAACTGCATAAAAGAAGACAAGGATTAAGACATAAGGACCTAGATGTAAAATCCTATACTAAAGTGTTTCAGAGACTTTGCATAAGATCTAGAGTTGCAAAGGATGAGGAGGTTAAGGTAGAAAGGTTACTTAATGGCCTTAAGCGGACCATACAAGATGAGATGAGTCTCTTGACTCCAGACACCATTCAGAAGTGCCACCAAATTGCTATAAAAGTTGAAGAGAAGCTGAGAAAGAAGCAAGACTCTAGCATTACCAGGGGAAGAGGTAAAGGAAGAGAAACTAGAGGACAGAGAGGTGGATATGGTGGAAGGAGTTTTGAACCAAAGAGGCAAGGAGAGACTAAATTTGTTGAAAAAAAAGATGGAAACTCCAACAGAGGGAGTTTAAATAGGGGAAGGAACTCTAGTAGTAGAGGAAGAAACAATAACCAAGGTAGGGGTAACTACTTTGCTAACATGAAGTGTTACGACTGTAATCAAATGGGATATCCTACATACAGATGTCCAGATAAGGGTACTACTTCTCAAGGAAGTGATAAAAGGTTGAATTATGTCCAAGAAGAGGCTAGTGGTGGAAGCAAAAACCTTGAGGCTCCCTTAGAGTCAGAGGAAGGTGAGAATTTAATGATGAGAAGAACTTTGATTAAGGATCCAGTGAAAGAAGATCCCAGTCAAAGGAGATCACTATTTAGAGTGAAATGAAAAATGATGGGGAAGGTGTGTAGAGTCATCATAGACTCAGGGTCTACTGACAACATAGTGTCAGAGGAGGAAGTCAATAAGATGAAAATGAAAAGGATACCCAAAAACAATCCTTATAAATTCACATGGCTAAACAAGGGACAACATGTCCTTGTCAATGAACAAGCTTGGGTGGAGTTTTCAATTGGAAGGTATAAGGACAAAGTTTTGTGTGATGTGCTACCTATGGACGCATGTCACCTAATCCTAGGTAGGCCATGGAAATTTGACCGGTAGGCCATGCATGATGGAGCAAAGAATTCATATTCTTTCAAGAAGGACAATGTGACATTCAAAATACACTCACTATTGGAGGATGGAGAAATGAAATCATCTAGCACCAATGTTCTCATGGTTAGTGAGAGAGAGTTCTTAGAAGCCTTAGAAGAAGGAGAAGGATTTGGTTTTTCACTTGTGTTGAAACCAAAAGAAGAAGTTGCAGACAAGACAGTCAAGAAGACATAGTTGCTAAAGGAAGTGCAGGAGATGCTAAAGGAGTATGAAGGTATTGTTAGTGATGGAAAACCATCATCCCTACCCCCTAAGAGGACCATAAGCCACCAAATAGAATTCATTCTAAGACCTACCCTTCCCAATAAGGCTGCATATAAAATGACTCCTCAACAAAATGAAGAAATAGCTAGATAGATTCAAGAACTCCTAAGCCAAGGTCTGATTAGGAAAAGTATTAGCCCTTGTGTCATACCCACTGTCTTAGCCCCTCAAAAGGAAGGATAATGGAGGATATGTATTGACTCCAAAGAAATAAAAAAAATAACCATTAGGTATAGGTTCCCTATCCATAGGATAAAAGACCTAATGGACTGTCTAAGTGAAGCTAAATTTTTCACAAAGATTGACTTGAAAAGTGGATACCACCAAATCAGAGTTAATGAGGGAGATGAATGGAAAACAAACTTAAAGACCACATAAGGACTATATGAGTGGCTTGTCATGCCATTTGGGTTATCCAATGCCCCATCCACATTCATGAGACTCATGAATGAAGTCCTAAAAGACTAAATAGGCAAATTTGTGGTAGTCTACTTGGATGATATACTCATCTATAGTAAGACAAGAGAAGAACACCTCAGACATCTACAAATAGTCTTCAAGAAGATGCATGAAGAGAAGTTGATGATCAACTTGGAGAAATGTGAATTCATGAAACAAGAGCTAGTGTACCTTGGGTTTTTACTATCTCAAGGCAATCTGAAAATGGATCCTAGCAATGTGGAAGCCATCATCAACTGGCCTACTCCAAGGACAACCACTGAGGTAAGAAGTTTTCATGGCTTAGCACAGTACTATAGAAATTTTATAAAGCAATTTAGTGCAATTTGTGATCCTATGCTTGATACTATCAAGGGTGGGATGAAAACTAAATTTGTATGGAATGAACAAGATAACCATGGGTTTGAGTTTTTAAAGAAGAAGATTTCTACCCAACCAATCTTGATTTTACCAAGCTTTGAGAAGCTATTCACAGTGGAGTGTGATGCCAACAATGTAGCCATTGGTGCAGTCCTGAGTCAAGAGGGAAGACTAGTGGTCTTTCACTTTGAGAAACTAAGTGGAGAAAAAAATAAATACTCCTCTTATGACCTAGAGATGTATGCTCTGGTCCAAGCTTTGAGGAAGCGGAGGCACTACTTTCTTCCAAAGGAGTTTGTAGTCTTTTCAAAAAACCAAGAACTGAGTTTCTTAAACTCACAAGATAAGCTCAACCACAAGCATATAAAGTGGGTTGAATACCTACAAGCATACACTTTCAACATCAAGCACAAGAAGGGATTGCAAAATAAGGTAGCAGATGCCTTAATCAGAAGAGCCCTGATAGTACAAGAGATACACTTGCAGAGCATGGGAATATAGAGCTTCAAAGATCTATATGTAGAAGATGGAGATTTTACAAACATCTACAAGGTATGTCAAGAATACAAGAACCAATTTCATAGTCAATTCTCTGAATATACTTTGTAGAGTGATCTTTTGTTTAAAGGAAGTCAATTGTGTGTCCCTAGAGGGTCCATGAGAAATTTTTTTTGAAGAGAAGCAGAATGGTGCACTTAGTGGACACTTTGGTGTCAATAAGACCCAAGAATTAGTTCAAAGGTTTTATTTTTGATCCAAGATGAATTTGGATTTTAAGAAATATGTAGAGAATTGTGTTATCTGTCAAAAGGCAAAAGGTACATCTTCAAATGCAGGTCTATACCAGCCTCTAACCATTCCAACCAGACCATGGGAATGTCTGAGCATGGATTTCGTAGTGGGATTTCCCAATACAAAATAATGAATGGATAACATTTATGTTATTGTGGACAGATTTAGCAAGATGGCACACTTTGTACCCTACAAGACAATCCATGATGCCAGTCAGATAGATCAACTATTCTTCAAGGAGTTAGTAAGAATACATGGTTTTCCATTGAGCATAGTGTCAGACAGAGACACAAAGTTTATGAGTCATTTTTGGAAGACTCTATGGTAGAAGCTAGGAACCAACTTGTATTTTGGATCTGCATACCATCCTCAGACTAAGGGAACCTTAGAACTTGAAAATATTTTAGGTCTTCCAAAAGGGTATCAGGATCCTAGGTTAGTTTTTGGGGTTGTTTTTAAGAATTGGGAAGAAATCTAGAAAAACCCTCTAGATAGGGCTAATTGGTCAATTAGGCCTAATAGGGTCCTATATGGAATGAATTTGGAACTCAATTGAATTGGGATTTGTTGACGGGACTTTGTGACCGGGTTTTCCAATAGAGTGTAAGTTGTCACTGGGTACCGGGGTACCGGCCAACTTCACCTATAAAGGTTGTCCGGGGAATAAATTATCCAGGCCTTCAAGCACATGAGAGTTGGGTCTCGATGGTGCGGGAGCTAAGTTGGGAGTGTGACTATTTTGTTTGGGGGGATAACTGGTTTTCTTGGCTCATCTTCTCTGGGGATTTCGTTAGGTCAGGGTTTCTTGCAAGAATTCATATTATCAAAGAAATTTCAAAAGATACACCAGGGTTAGAAGTATTCCATTCTATCTATAGTTATGCAAATACATTTAAAACATCAACCAAGCTCTAACATGATGCACTAAATACTGAATACACACAAAATCATTAGTTCATATATATCCAATAGCGAGGGGAAAAGAAGGTCATTAATCTACTTAAAAATTTAGAGAAAGGGATGTTAGAAACATACAACACAAAAGAACGTTAATCTAGAGGTTAGAACACTAACAACATCATTGCCAGAACTCTTCTTTCTTTATTAATAGGTTTTCCAGTGAGCACTGGTGCATACAATAATGGCTCCAAGGGAGCATCTATCTACCGAGAACTTCTAAGAACTAAGGAGCATTAAGCTCTGCAACTACAAGAAGTAAAATGCTGAAAGTGCTATAGCTATGGACTGCAAAATCATCAATTCTGCCAACCCTTGGAATAAGGTCGGACTTATTATTTATACACATGTTTTCCCTAAAACTAACCTAACTTATCTTTACACTCAACAATAAAATATAATCTCTAGTGGCCGGTACTACCTGCACCATGCTACAACAACCTCGAAGAGAGAAGAGGTCTGACATGTCAGAAGAATGAGACAAGAAAAGAGGTATGGAAGAATTGGCCTTGAGAAGAGAGCTAGAGGGAGAATATAAGAAATACGATCCCCCAGGGATTGAGGCTACATGCCTCATCAATGAAAAAGTGGCTCACTGTCTCTGATGCCTAGGTGTTTAATGCTAGAGCAGCGCCTTGGGAATGCCACCTGTAAGAACTACCCCTCAAGTTGATGTGCCTTGATAAGGTCACCTACTTTTTGACACCCTTATTAATTTCTTGGTAATGACCGATTGGCTTCGGGGAACCTGGATGCGGGTCATCAAAAGAATGCAAAACTGTGGATCCAGAACTCTGGGATCCGGGAGCTTGCGCTCAAAGAATAAAGAATTTTCAAAGTATACCCTACTGATGAAAACCTACAAAATTTGGAGGACCTTATTACTCCTTACTATTTTTAAATGTTTCCAGGAGTTGGGTGATTTCATCCTCATCAATGGCCTTGTGGCCAGCCTGGCGATACTTGGCCGCCTCCACCTATTCGCCCAGATCCAGAGTATTTGCCTTGAATACTGTGGCCATTTTTTCCGCATCATGACCCTAGAGAACCATGCATGTTATACGTGTCATTTTTTCTCCATCCATTCCCTCTGAGGATTGGTATCGAGACTCCATTAGCTTGTCAAATTTTGCCACAATTTAGTCCTCTGGAGTACATGTTTCAGTACTAAAGGGATCGTAACCTGAAACCTTTGAAATAAATGCCTTGTATAAATTTAATGAATAATCTACCTCCAAAAATTTGTCTCGCAGGACCCCTACCAGTTGCTTGATTATCCCAAATGTGAGATCAAGTCTGGAGTGCTGGGTCCAAAAAAAGTCAAAGGACTCCTCTCCCAAAATTCCAGCCTCAGAAACAATTTCCTCCCTGATGCTCATGAGTTCCCCTAACTCACCTATCCATGTCTCATATTTCTTAATCTCCCCCTCCCAGATGGAAATGGTAGTTTTGGCCTGCTGTAAAATATTACTGATTGCGTACAGGTCTGGGAGTGTGGCCACTAGGAAATGTTAGACATTTCCCACCTGTTCAACTACCCAATCATCAACTGCCTGCACTTTCCTCTTCATTCCTCTAAGTGCATCTATGTCACCCTATGTGAGTGGTGCCCCAGATGTGGAAGCTTCCGGGGGAATGGCAGTGATGGGCTGCGCAAGCTCTATCAATAGCCCAACAAGATTTGCGTTCTTTTCCTTCTCTTCTTTGAATTTTTGGGTTTCCTTCTTATAGAAAGCTTCTACTGCCTTGGCTGCTTCTTTTAGCAGGTCCAAATCACCCTACTTTCCCCTCTTCCCCAGAGATATCTCCGTGATTTCATAATCTTTAGCCTTTGCTATCACCATGTCTGCCTCTAGGGGAGGTGTTACGACCACCGCCACTGTGTCTCCGTCCAGCCCAGGACAGAGGGTATGGACTGTCTGGGCTTTCTTCACCTTAGGGGGATTTTGCGCTTGCACCATCATCTTTGCCAAAGAGAGATGGGCCTTCCCAATGCTGGGGCCTTCCTTTTTCTAGAATCCACCAACTATTGTGGTGGCAAGGGTGGCCTTGCTGCCAGAGTTTGATCCTTTAAATCCCCTTCAGGGTTCTGTTGTGCGTCCCCAGAGTTTTGAGTCTCTTCAGACTCTTTTCCTATATCCTCAGGTCCAATGACACCATCCACCTTAGTACCATTAGTATCATCCACCTTGGTGTCTGTGTCCTTAGTAGCATTAGTTTCTATATCTGTATTCCCAGAGTTCTGCCCCTCACCTTGCTATTGTTGCTGTTGTTGTTGTCCTTCATCGGCTCCTTCTGCCAGAACATTCCCCTTTTTTTGTGTATCTTCTAGAGGTGGTGGATGTATTGGGCTGAGATTCAGTGTTTGGGCTGCTATGATTACCTCACCAAATGTTACCCTCTTTGGGGTAGGAGGTAGCATCTGAAGCATGGTGGCTGAGATTACGGTTGTTCCCGTAAGTCTGGTTCTCTCAGTAGTTGCCGATTTCTCATTTTGTGCTTGCCTTTCCTCTGCGGTGTTGGTCTCTAGGACCTGTATCTCTGAAACATTGGAGACATTTATCTGTTCTTTCTTCTTCTCCCCTTCTTCCTAGCCTTCCTGCTATATGACAACTTCTTTCTCTGGGGTATCCTTTTTAGCAGGAATCACCACTTCCTCTTGGGCAGCTATCTCCTCTACTGCCTTCCCGATATCCCCTTGTATTTCTACAAGATCATCTTCCCTAAACATGTCGTCAAAGTCATTGTGTGGAGGGGAGGTCTCTAGGGGATCTTTGTGTTGCTTTTCTGGTTCTGGAGAGTCTGAGGAAATAATCTATATTTTAGGGATGTTAGGCATCCCAAGTTCTGGCTCCACCTTTGGATGAGGGCTACTTGTATTTTTATTCTTTCTCCTAGTTACCAAAGGGGGCCTGACATCCACCATAGCTTCTTTCTCTTCCTCCACTCTGGTCCCTGCCACTCAGACCATTAGTTCTACAAGTGAGGGAGAAGTGGAAGGGCGGACTGGTCTGACCATAATAGCTGGGGTGGCCAACCGGGTGATTAATTTTTCTTTCATGTGTTGGGATGCCGCCAGAGTTTGCTACATTTTTTCCACAATGGGAACCATATCTGGGACCTGAGACAGTGTCCCCATTTTCCTCTTTCCTCTATCCTTGCCCTGTGAGGAGGTTTCGGCCCCAGATTTTGAACCCCACACAAATGGGCCAACTTTATGTGTACTTCTTGGGTATGCCTTTTTGAAATACGCATGAATATGCTTAATCACATCGTGGGTAAGGTCCTCTATTGTTGGACCCTCCTACGCATCCTAATCCACCAGAGGGAGAACCATCTTATCTACTCCCTTTTCTTTATATTGTGGGTCCACTGTCGAGCCGGTATCTGAAAAGTCATCCGGGAACTTTCAAAGCTTGAGCCTCTTCATCATTCCCATTGTCATCCAGATGAAATTCTGGTTCTAGACTTTGAAGTCATCTTGGCAGTCTTCCCAAAAATCTTCCATGTGAAACTTGTGGGGGTCTGATACCTGGGGAAGTGTTGTCGCTATTTTGCCTAGCGGATCACAATTCTTCCGCTCTAGATAAAACTCTGCCAGCCCCAGACTTTTGAGTTCATTGTACGCCTCCTTTACAATGGCCAGGCTGCTAGAGTAGTTCCTACAAGTGATTAGGAATGGGATGTTTGTCACCTTCTTCACTGTGAAGAGGGCGTACAACTGTAGGATCTGCCTATAGTATTCTAAAAGAATTATTTTATCCCCATAATGTTTGGGTAATAAATAGGGTTTCCCGGAGAAGCCAGTCACTTGAATATATGTATGCTATTGAAACTGAATGTAATAATGGCCATAAGTTCTGACCAAGTCCATTGCTTCTTTGGAGAGCTGGTATTCAGCTTCTTGAGTAGGTGTGAGGAGGTTGTAGTAAATGAAGACATCATTCACCCAGTAGAAGCTAAGGAAACTAGCCTCCCATTAGATCTATGAGAAGTAATCCCAAGGAGCATTCTGGCCTATGCCATTTCCGAGCACACCTACTGTAAGTAATCCCTGGGTTGGGAGGCATTGTTGTGCTAGTGCCCACAAAACATAAGATATCATGTAAAATTTGGAGGACTTGGTGACCTGGAGAAGTTGGGAGTCCACGTGATTTGCAATGATAGTGACCCAATCAAAGTTTTTCTTGCTAGAGGTGATGCCCAACAAGAAATAATATATCCATGCCAAGAATTCCCAGGCATGGGGCTGTCCAAAGACCCTGCATTGTGCAATGATCCCCATCTGTATGATTTCTTTAAATTTGGTCCGGGGGATTTCTAGCATCATCTTTTTGAACTCTTTTCCTGGCACCTTAAGCCAGTTGTTATTGAGATACTATTGAGACATGTGTTCTAACTTATGAAATTATTCCAAGGCCAGAGCCTGGGTGAGAATGGCCGCATCATCAAGTTGGGGAATCCCCAGTCCTGCCTAAAAAGTCACAGTGTCTAGAGACACCATAGGTATTTGGTATCCGATTGGGACTGGGGTGGTGAGCATGATGGCTTAGATGGCTGTATTATAGTGTCCCGCCAAAGTGAGAATGAGCTCCGGGGCTTGCACAGAGTAGGGGAAGCAAGAAGCTTTGAGGATCCCAGAGTTAGCCACATTGATGGCCAATGGATCCCTGACTGTCCATTGTATGAATATGATTTTTACCAGGGCCTATATTTCATCCCATATTCCGACACTGGTGTCGGTGATCAAATAAATTTTGGAATCAATCTTTGATCCCACAATGGCGTCTCCCTTTAGATACTTCATTGTCAATGAGAGATTTTCTAGGGCCTTCTTAGCCTTGGTCCTGACGACTACCCAAGTGGCAGCAGTGGTGGGGAGATCTGGACTCTTGGGTGGAGATGATGTAGATGCCCCCAACATGATTGGTGAGTTTAATTCTAGAAACCTGCAAAACAAGATGACTGTCAGTATTTATAGAAAACAAAGCCTTATTCTAGATTCTGGAGATCTTACCATCACATCACACTTGTTCCTGAAAGAATTGTTAGCTCATGTCAAACCCCAAAAAGATATATATCTAATAAGATTGACTTAGGGAATTTAATCTCTACCTGGGCCTCCAGGGAGTCTGGCATATGTGATAAGAAAGAAACAAGGAGCAAATGAAGACCTGGGAACTGGAGTCCAGAAAACTAACCGTTACTGACATGACTAGAAATGAACCATATTAGGCTGATGTGGGGGTGTCACATGGCCATGCAGTAATGAGAGTTATGACATTAACGCTGACAACTATCCAAACACCTGATGAAATGAATGCCAATTACGCTAGTCTTGAATGCTCACGTGGGAACTTAATCTGCCATAAAGAATGACTTGATGGAGGAGAGAGAAAAATACCATGGCTCAAACCAACAAGGTGCCGATTTTGAACTAGGTAGACATCTTCCTCAGATGAGCTCCACATTTGGGGTTTCTGACACATAGAGTGTGACGAGATTGCCACTAGATAGAGTGCAGATTATATAGGGAATATACAGACAGAGCCAAAGCGCATACAAGGGCCAAAGCATGACTCACAGGCTGGCCCAAAATGGACATATATACAAACATATACATAAGTTTACACAATTTATAGATTATACACAATATACAATGGCACTCACACTATTCTACAAAATATACAGAGTATTTACATCTAAGCTATAGCTACACAGAGGGTGGACAACCCTCTGTGAGAGCCAACCCACCAACAGGAGGCAACAGAAAAGGCAGTGCAAAGACGCGGCGAAAAAAAACAAAACAGAACAAAAAAAATAGATGGAAGTGAGAAATAGAGAACCAAAAATTAGAGAAGAGAAAGCCAAGGGCCTACCTAGAAACATGGGGGATGCGGAAAAGATGAGCATGGGAGGCGCTCTGCAACAAGTTAACCTTCAAGCAACCATGAGCAAGCACGGCAAATCACTGTTTAATTGTTGTTAATCACAAAAGCAATCTGCACTTGATCATTTTGAATTGCCTTAATCTCTCTGAGTGTTTTAATCATGGTAAATGTGAAAATGATAGGTAACTTCTATTTATACCCTTAGGGTAAAAATGGGTTGCATTCTCTCCACAAACTCCAAAACAAGCAAACCTCCAAACTCCGGGCCTGGGGATTCCATGCAACCTCATCTTCTCACAAAAGAAGACATGATAACAAAGAATCCCAGAGTCCAAGATTCGGCTGACTCAAATGAACAAACAAACTCTGAGACGGGGTCCCGGAGACTGAAGAAGACAAAAGTAAAAGAAAAAAACCCTCACGGGAGCAAAGCCCAGAGGGAAAATAGAGGAAACAAAATAAACCAAAGGAAAGAGCAAAAGCGAAAAGGGGGACTTGTGTGTGTGTAAATGGGTACCTGTCAGAAGCAACACAAACACTCAATAGATCATTATATTAGTGCAAAATGGTTAGAAAAGCATATAAACCCACTAAAACTGACCTATTTCCTGCTAACTAGGAGGAGTGTGACTAACAACATATCAGCCCTCAGAATATGCTATTGAATCAGTGACTAACACAACCTAGCATGAAGGATTTGATTAGAAACAAGCTAAATGATGGAAAAAGCATGCATTTTAACTATAAAAGATGAAATAGCAATGATAAACTAGCATGAGATGAAATGGAATGCAATTCTATGATTATTCTAGCAGCATAA
Source organism: Thuja plicata (assembly GCA_018584345.1). Taxonomy (NCBI): domain Eukaryota; kingdom Viridiplantae; phylum Streptophyta; class Pinopsida; order Cupressales; family Cupressaceae; genus Thuja; species Thuja plicata. Next base: position 1,533,440 of record MU224874.1, on the reverse strand, counting down.
CAATGCAATTTT
>MU224874.1:1508456-1529618 GCA_018584345.1 Thuja plicata | reverse complement strand
AATACAAAAGGTGAGAAATAGATTCCAAATTGTTCTGAATGTTATCCAAGGTGTGGATTTTTTGATGAAAAAATGTGTGAAAAAATGTCCACTAAAAAAATTTAACGTTACGAATCACTTTATAGTTCTACATCTTGTACTAATTGAACCTCTGGGGCCACTGAGGAGAAAGCATTTTTATAATCAGACTTGACCCAATAAATCCCATCGACTGAGAAACACCAAATAAGCTTATCTTGCGGGTTTAGTCTGTAAAACCTCAGTGAGTTAATAAGTTGAATAATCACTCTCTTGAGAGGATCCTAAAACCATATTGGGTCTATTTTCCATGTAAGGGGATTTGAAGAAACATCTAAATAGTCACACACTTTGAAACCAAGTTTGAGGGAAAGATCGCTTTTAATAGATGAAATAGAGGTCTCGCGGTGTGCCCTATCCGACTGTTGACACTCAAAAATTTGTATCTCACAAACAGGTTTTTCTCTTGGGCGTTAAAAACTTTGAAGATATTTGAACTTTGAAGGGAGGGTATTTGAGGAACATACCTGAGTCTCCAGTTATTTTGTATCCAAGTAGAGCATCAAGATCTTCGACCGCAGTTGTGAAATGACCAACGTTTTCTTTTCTTTTTTTTCTTATATCCCGTGAACGTTGCAATTGCGACGTTGTCAGGTTATAATTGAAAAAAAAGCCAAAAACACATAACATTTGCCTACCGTCGCAAATTGCCGTCGCAATTTCACCCCAAATGTATTAGTGACTCTTTCAAATTGGGCAGGTGAAAATGATCCAATCCCACTAAAGGATTCCTTCCTAAAACTATGGATTGGGGAACTCTCAGGCAGTGTAAAATCTAAATCCTCAGAAGGGGACGAGCTCATGCCCTCCTTCTAGCGCTAGTTTCTATTGATGGGACTTTGTGACCAGGTTTGCCAACAGAGTGTAATTTGTCACCAGTTACCAAGGTACCAGCCAACTTTGCCTGTAAAGGTTGTCTGGGGAATAAATTCTCTGAGCCTTCAAGCACGTCAGAGTCGGGTCTCGACAGTGTGGGAGCTAAGTTGGGAGTGTGACTATTTTGTTTGGGGGGATAGCTAGTTTTCTTGGCTCCTCTTCTCCAGGGATTTCGTTAGGTCAGGGTTTCCTGCAAGCATTCAGATTATCAAAGAAATTTCAAAAGATACGCTAGGGTTAGAAGTATTCCATTCTATCTATAGTTGTGCAAATACATTTAAAACATCAACCAAGCTCTAACATGATACATTAAATACTAAATACTCATAGAACCATTAGTTCATATATATCTAATAACGAGGGGAAAAGAAGGTCATTAATCTACTTAAAATATTAGAGCAAGGGACATTAGAAACATACAACACAAAAGAATGTTAATCTAGAGGTCAGAATGCTAACAACATCATTTCTAGAACTCTTCTTTCTTCATTAATAGGTTTTCAAGCGAACACTGGTGCATACAATAATGGCTCCAAGGGAGAATCTATCTACCAAGAACTTCTAAGAACTAAGGAGCATTGAGCTCTGTAACTACAAGAAGTAAAATGCTAAAAGTGCTATAGCTATGGACTACAAAATCATCAATTTTGCCGACCCTTGGAATGAGGTTGGACTTATTATTTATACACATGTTTTCCCTAAAACTAACCTAACTTATCTTTGTACTCAACAATAAAATACAATCTCTAGTGGTCGGTACTACCTGCACCATGCTACAACAACCTCGAAGAGAGCAGAGGTCTGACATGTCAGAAGAATGAGACAAGAAAAGAGGTATGGAAGAATTAGCCTCGAGAAGAGAGCCAGAGGGAGAATAGAAGAAATCTAATCCCCTAGGGATCAAGGCTACATGCCTTATCAATGAAAAAGTGGCTCACTGTCTCCGATGCACCAGGTTTTTAATGCTAGAGTGACACCTTAGGATGGCCACCTGTTAGAACCACCCCTTGAGTTGACGTGCCTTGCTGGAGTCACCTACTTTATGACACCCTTATTAACTGCTAGGTAATGATTGGTCAGCTCTGGGGAACCTTGACGTGGGTCATCAAAAGAATGAAAAACTATGGATCTAGAACTCTGAGATCCAGGAGCTTGCGCTCAAAGAATAAAGAATTTTCAAAGTATACCCTAATGATGAAAACCTCTGAAATTTGGAGGACCTTATTAATCCTTACTATTTTTAAATTTTTCCAGGAGTTGGGCGATTCCATCCTCATTAATGTCCTTGAGGCCAGCCTGGTGGTACTTGGCTGCCTCTACCTGTTTGCCCAGATCTAGAGTATTTGCCTTGAATTCTATGGCCATTTTTGCCGTGTCATGACCCTAGAGCACCATGCGTGTTATACGTGTCATTTTTTCTCCATCCATTCCCTTTGGGGATTAGTATCAAGACTCCATTATCTCGTCAAATTTTCCCATGACGTACTCCTCTAGATTACATGTTTCAGTAAAGGGATCGACTCCTGAAACCTTTGAAATAAATTCCTTGTATAAATTTAAGGAATAATCTACCTCTAGAACTTTGTCCTGTAGGGCCCCTACTAGTTGCTTGATTATCTCCAATGTGAGATCAAGTCTGGAGTGCTAGGTCCGGACAAAGTCAAAGAAATCCTCTCTCAAAATTCTAGCCTCAGAAATAATTTCCTCCCATATGCTCATGAGTTCCCCTAACTCATCTATCCATGTCTTGTATTTATCAATCTCCCCCTCCTAGATGGAAATGGTAGTTTTGGCCTGGTGTAAAATATTGCTGGTTGCATACAAGTCTGGGAGTGTGGCCACTAGGAAAAATTGGACATTTTCCACCTGTTCAACTACCCAATCATCAACTTCCTATGCTTTCCTCTTCATTCCTCTAAGCGCATCTGTGTCACCCTATGGGAGCGGTGCCCTAGATGTGGAAGCTTCCGGGGGAATGGTAGTGATGGGCTACGCAAGCTCTGTCAGTAGCCCAACAAGATTTATATTCTTTTCCTTCTCTTCTTTGAATTTCTGGGCTTCCTTCTCATAGAGGGCTTCTACCGCCTTCGCTGCTTATTTTAGCAGGTCTAACTCACCCTGATTTTCCCTCTTCCCCAGAGATATCTCCATGATTTAATAATCTTCAGCCTTTGCTGTCGCCACGTCCACCTCTGGGGGAGGTGTTGCGACCACTGCAACTGTGTCTCCGCTCGGCCCAGTCCGAAGGGTATGGAATATCTGGGATTTCTTTGCCTTAGGGGGATTTTGTGCTTACACCATCATCTCTTCCAAAGAGAGATGGGCCTTGGCCGGTGCCGAGGCCTTCCTTTTTCTAGAATCCACCAACCATTATGGTGGCAGGGGTGGCCTTGCTGCCAGAGTCTGATCCTGTAAATCCCCTTTGAGGTTCCGTTGCACGTCCCTAGTGTTTTGAGTCTCTTCAGACTCTTTTCTTGTATCCTTAGGTCCATCGACACCATCCACCTTAGTGACATTAGTATCATCCACCCTGGTGTCCATGTCTTTAGCAGTGTTAGATTCTATATCTGTATTCCCAGGGTTCTGCCCCTCACCTTGCTGCTGTTGCTGTTGTTGTTGTCCTTTGTCAGCTCCTTCTACCGAAATGTTCCCCTCCATTAGTGTATCTTCTAGAGGTGGCAGAGGTATCAAGCTAAGATTTAGTGTTTGGGCCGCTGTGATTACCTCACCAAATGTTACCCTCTTTGGGGTAGGAGGCGGCATCTGAAGCATGGCGACTAAGATTACGGCTGTTCCTGTAGGCCCAGTTCTCTCAGTAGTTGCTGATTGCTCATTCTGTGCTTGCCTTTCCTCCACAATTTTGGTCTCTGGGACTTGTATCTCTAGAACATTGGAGACATTTATCTATTCTTTCTTCTTCTCCCCTTCTTCCTAGCCTTCCTGCTCTATGGCAGCTTCTTTCTCTAGGGTCTCCTTTTCAGTAGGAATCACCACTTCCTCTTGGGAAGCTATCTCCTCTACTGCCTTCCCAATATCCCCTTGTAGTTCTACAAGCTCATCTTCCCTGAACATGTCTTTGAAGTCATTGTGTGGAGGTGAGGTATTCGGGGGATCTTCAGATTGATTTTTGAGCTTGAAAGAGTCCAAGGAAACAATCTGTATTTCAGGGATGCTGGGCATCCCAATTTCTGGCTCCACCTTTGGCCGAGGGCTACTTGTCTTTTTCTTCTTTCTCCTAGTTACCAAAGGGGGCCCAACATCCACCATAGCTTCTCACTCTTCCTCCACTCCAGTCCTTGCCGCTCTGACCATTAGTTCTGCAAGTGAGGGATAAGTGGAAGGGTGGACTGGTCTGACCATAATAGCTGGGGTGGCCAACCAGGTGATTAACTTTTCTTTCATGTGTTGGGAAGTCACCAAATTTTTCTACATTTGTTCCACTATGGGAATTGCAGCTAGGACCTGAGATGGGGTCCCCATTTTCCTCTTTCCTCTGTCCTTGCCCTACAAGGAGGTTCCAGCCTCAGAAGTTGAACCCCACACAAATGAGCCAACTTTACATGTACTTCTTGGGCATGCCTTTTTGAAATACACTTGACTATGATCAATCACATCATGGGTAAGGTCCTGTATTGTTGGACCCTCCTATGCATCCCAATCCACCGGAGGGAGAGACAGCTTATCTACTCCCTTTTCTTTATATTGTGGGTCCACTGTGGACCCGGTATTCGAAAAGTCATCCGGGAACTTTCGAAGCTTGAGCCTCTTCATCATTCCCATTGTCATCTAGACGAAATGCCAGTTTTGAACTTTGAAGTCATCCTGGAAGTCTTCCCAAAAATCTTCCATGTGAAACTCGTGGGGGTCTAATACCTAGAGAAGTGTCGTCTCTATTTTTCCTAATGGATCAAAATTCTTCCGCTCTATATAAAACTCTGCCAACCCCAGACTTTTGAGTTCACTTTCTGCCTCCTTTGCCATGGCCAGGATGCAATAGTAGTTCCCACAAGTGATTGGGAATGAGATGTTTGTCACCTTCATCACTTTGAAGAGGGCGTGTAGCTCCAGGATTTGCCTGCAGTATTCTAAAAGAATTATTTTATCCCCATAATGTTTGGGTAATAAATAGGGTTTTCTGGAGAAGTTGGTCACCCAAATGTATGTATGCTATTGAAACTAAATGTAATAATGGCCATAAGTTTTGACCTAGTCCATTGCTTCTTTGGAGAGCCAATATCCGGCACCCCGAGTAGGTGTGAGGAGGTTGTAGTAAATGAAGACATCATTCACCCAACAGAAGCTAAGGAAACTAGCCTCCCATTGGATATGTGGGAAGTAATCCCATGGAGCATTCTAGTCTGTGCCAGTTCGGAGCACACCCGCTGTAAGTAATCCACAGATCGTGGGGTGTTGTTGTGCTAGTGCCCACAAAACATAAGATGTCATGTAAAATTTGGAGGACTTGGTGACCTGGAGAAGTTGGGAGTTCACATGATTTGTAATGATAGTGGTCCAATCAAAGTAATACTCGCTAGAGACGATGCCCGACAAGAAATAGTACATCCATGCCAAGAATTCCTAGGCATGGGGCTGTCCAAAGACCCTGCATAGTGCGATGATCCTGATCTGTATGCTTTCTTTAAATTCAATCTGAGGGATTTATAGCTTCATCTTTTTGAAGTCTTTTCTTGGCACCTTAAGCCATTTGTTATTGAGATACTGCCGGACCATGTGTTCTAACTTCTAAAATTCTTCCAAGGCCAGAGCCTGAGTGAGAACAACCACATCATCAAGTTGGGGAATCCCCATTCCTGCTTGAAAAGTCACGGCATCCAGAAACACCATAGGTGTTTGGTATCCAGTTTGGACTGGGGTAGCGAGCATGATGGCCTAGACGGCTATTTTATAGTGTCCCGCCAAAGTGAGAATGAGCTCTAGGGCTTGCACGGAGCAGGGGAAGAAAGCAACTTTGAGGATCCCAGAGTTAGCCACATTGATGGCCAATGGATCCCCGACCATCCGTCGTATGATCATCATTTTTACCAAGGCCTGCATTTCAGCCCACATTCTGACACTGGTGTCGGTAATCAACTAAATTTTGGAATCAATCTTTGATCGCACAATGGTGTCTCCCTTCAGATAATTCATTATCAATGGGAGCTTTTCTAGGGCCTTCTCAGCCTTGGTCCTGATGGCTGACCGGGTGGCAGCAGTGGTGGGGAGATCTGGACTCCCGGGTGGAGATGATGTAGATGCTTCTGACATGATTGGTGAGTTTAATTTTGGCAACCTGAAAAATAAGATGACCATCAGTATTTATACAAAACAAAGCCTTATTCTAGATTTCAGAGATCTTACCATCATCACACCTGTTCTTGAAAGAATTGTTAGCTCATGTCAAACCCCAAAAAGATATACATATAATAAGAGTGACTTAGGGAATTTAATCTCTACCTGGGCCTCCAGGGAGTCTAGCATATGTGATAAGAAAGAAACAAGGAGAAAATGAAGACCTGGGACCTGGAGTCCAGAAAGCTAACCATTATTGACATGACTAGAAATGAGCTGTATTAGCTGACGTGGGGGTGTCACGTGGCCATGCCATAATGAGAGATATGGCATTAACACCGACAACTATCTAAACACCCAAGGAAATAAATGCCACTTGGGTCAGTCTTGAATGCTCACGTGGGAACTTAATCCACCATAAAGATTGACTTGATGGAGGAGAGAGAAAACTGCCATGGCTCAAACCATCGAGGTGCCGAGTTCAAACAAGGTAGACATCTTCCTCAAACAAGCTCCACATTTGGGGTTTTTGACATACAGAGTGCAATGAGCTCACCACTGGATAGAGTATAGATTATATAGGGAATATGCAGACAAAGCCAAAGTGCACACGAGGGCCGAAGCATGACTCACAGGCTGGCCCAAAATGGACATATATACAGATATATATAGAAGTTTACACAATTTACAGATTATACACAATATACAGAGGTACTCACACTATTCTAAAAAATATCCAAGGTATTTATATCTAAGCTACAACTCCATAGAGGGTGGACAACCCTCTGTGAGAGAAAACCCACCAACAAGAGGCGACAGAAAAGCCAGTGCAAAGACACGACAAAATGAAAACAAAATAGAACAAAAACAAAACAGATGGAAGCGAGAAATAGAGAACCAAAAACCAGAGAAGGGAGAGCCGATGACCTACTTGGAAACATGGGGGATGCAGGAAATATGAGCATGGGAGGCACTCTGCAAAAATTTAACCTTCAAGCAACCACAAGCAAGCACTGCAAATCACTATTTAATTGTTGTTAATCACCAAAACAATCTGCACTTAATCATTTTGAATCGCCTTAATTACTTTGGTAATCGCTCTAAGTGTCTTAATCATGGTAAATGTGAAAATGACAAGTAACTTCTATTTATACCCTTAGGGTAAAAATGGTTTGCATTCTCTCTGCAAACTCTGGAACAAGCAAACCTTCAAACTCTGGGCCTGGGGATTCCATGCAACCTCATCTTCTCGCAAAAGAAGACATGATAACAAAGAATTCTGAAGTCTGGGATCCAGCTGACTCAAACAAAAAAAAAAACTCGGGGACCAGGTCCCAGAGACCGAAGAAGATAAAAGAAAAAGAAAAACAACCCTCGCGGGAGCAATGCCTAGAGAGAAAATAGAGGAAACAAAAAAAACCAAAGGAAAGAGAAAAAGCGAAAAGGGGGACCCAACATTTTGCCTACAAAATGTAGGGACGGGTATGCAGGGCATAAAATGATTGAAGACCTATTAGATTGGAGTGAAAAGTATGTAGAATGAGTTTTCAAATGGTGGACATGACCCTTTTAGCATTTGTGAAGTTGGGATGGAGGATTTATTCTTAGAATCCTTCAAGAAAGAGTGAAGCATTGAGACAAAACTAGTGATAGTTGTCTTTCAAGGTGAAGCAAAAAAAACATAACTCATTGTGTTGAGTTAGTGAAGTCTTAGGTTGTTGGATCAAAGACTTGGGAGATCCTAGTGTTGAGTTTAGGATCCTAAGAAGACTAGGACAAGTTGAGACCTAGTGGAGTTTGTGAAAGCACACCTTGGAACACTTCCATCAGTAGAGAATGAGATTTAAATATGATGAACATGAGTAAATAAGGAGAAAGATCTTCCACACCTGGATTAGCACATCAACCAAAAACAAAGTTAAAGGAAGGCTTTTAACCATGTGGTAGTAAAGAGAGAGGAGAACTGAGACAAATTTGCATGGACATGATAAAGCATCTCCCACCTCCCCCAACCAAACTCTACATTTACCTATTTGCTCCAATTTGTAAACATAATTGAAGATTACATGACATGACTCCTTTTCTACTTGAAAAATTGCACAACAAAAGGTAGCGAATGAATATAAATCATCGCCTTTCTCTGTCTCAAAAGCATTCTTCAAAACACCATTCTCTCATGTTCATTGGATCTTATTTTCTTCTATTCTTCTTGGTTCTACATCTTATTCCTCATATAAATTGTTGTCATATGAGTGTGAGATAGAGAGCATGTGGAGGAGGATACTCCTATGCATTGTCAAACCAAGAAGAAGATTGTTGGCAAAGGCGAGGAGAGCTAAATCAAATAATACATACACTATTTCATATATATACTATATCAAAAGGAAGAACTAAATAAGACAATACATGTAATCATGCGAACTAGTCGGTAATAAAAGCATGATAATATAATTATAAGATTTACAAGTCTGAAATCTTACATTACCTTAATCATGCCAATAAACATTATCCTTAATTTTTTTTGCTACTTCATTAAACTTACTTTACATCTAGGTTGGATACAACTAAATTTGTCAAAACAAAACTTCATGCAATCGATAAATAATTGCACTCCATTATCACTTTTATGAAATCCATAATCTCTTGGACTCATCAAATTTAAGATTAAGAATAAATTTACAAATAACTAGCATATATCATGAAAGAAAACACCCTATATATATCACTTAATTGTAGAGATTATGTCACAAGGTGTCTTAAATGAATTTGCAAATATCCTACAATGTTAAGAAGATAGATAAAAGAAAAACTATTTTGAGTCTTAATCTTTATGTTATACAAAATACTACAAAATATCTCTTGAAAATCTCACCATTATATTTAGTTTGATAATTGAACTCAATACCTTATACAATTAAACTATAGTTTTGGTGTTGAAAAGTACTTAAAAAGTAGAAGCATGCAATTACAAACATTACTTAATTCACATACCATATAAAGGTAATTTAACCAACCTTCATTGCTCCTAAAATTACCCTTTATTGAGTAATTCCAAATGTAATGAGCTGATTAATTTTATGTTGATATAAAAGGTAGGAATTGAAAATTTAGTATTAATGATAATATATACAATTAGTTTAGAAATTATTCTGTTAGGAGATTTATGACCCACCCCTTAATAGATTGAAAACCATTGAAAATCTTGTGCAATATAAGTTACACCTTGTTACTCAAATTTTTTTATATGTTTACTTTTATATTATGTGGAGAAAAAATATATTTGTTTTATCTATGAATGCTTTAAAATGTAACTTGTAGTCAATCACTCTATTTTACAATATTAAATGAGAAGTGGAGCAGGATCCATAGGGCCTGAGGAGGCCAAACTAGTAGCAGGATCATCATCCTGGGAGGAGTCATCATCTGCCCGTGAAGAGGCATCAGAAGAAGAATAAAAAACCAAGACAATCAGGTGATCACCATCAACATCCTTCCACCAAATAAAAATGCCTTTACAATGAGAGTGAGAACAATGTGGCCAAGTGACCAGTAGAGAAGCTTTGCCTATATCAAAAGGGGAGACCCTCACAATCTAACGAGTTAGTCCATGACCTATCTCTAACCAGGAGAACCACATCCCCAAGAAGATATTTGAAGATGTCAATATCAACCAAAATGTGTGCAAAAGTAGAAAGTCCCATGGAGGAAGTGTTATCATCTACCTTTAAGAAGCAATTGATGAAGTTTCTAATTGCCTCAAAAAAATAATTTTCCCAAAAAAGAAGGGGAAGATTGGAAAGTCGAACTTGCACTAGATGCACACTAAGTGGTTTAGTAAGAGGGTTGAAGGAGACTATCCAAGGTTTGGCTGAGAAAGAGTGAACAACACAAACCCACAACTTGCTCAACACCAAATCACTGTCAAGAGAAGAAATAAAAGGAGCAATAAAAATGCCTTTAGCATAGGGGGAAATCTCAATATTACCAAAAACTAAGGACTTCTAAGTATCCATCACCCATTGATGAAGATTTGGTAGGGAAGGCCAAATACAAACAAATCTACACACCAACTGGCAATGTTGGAGAAATCCACATTATCCACCACATCATGGCCACAAACCACAAAAGAGGAGGTCTTGACACAAGTAAGAGGACAAGGTTTTCCCTTGGGAAGAAGAGAAGAAACACTTTGACAACACAAATAAATATTTTTCCATCAACAACAAAAAGAGCCTTTTATGGGGGTGGGGAGAGGGGACCCCAACACCCACAACACTAAAAGACCTAGAGGTAGGTCTACAAAAATAATTCCCAATAAAAGAAACACTACTAGTACCAAACCTCGAGACAAACATCTCAAGAACAGGCTTTGAAAGCCTAGATCCACTTGCACCAATAGCAAAATCCAATCCATCAGCAGTACCCAATCCAACAATATCAACTTGCAAGAAAGATCCCTCCCTCAAAAAAGGAGGCCATACAAAAACCTTGGAAAACATAGTGGTAGGATGTGTGCCAAGTAGAGGGCCTTGCAACACACCTGCCAACCGACAACAGTAGCAGAATTTAAAAATGGTGTGTGTGGGAGACTCATTGCATTGAGAGCTTTTTACATCAGAACTCACTACAAATATTTTATCATATATCCCTATAACTGTAAATATTACATACATACATACGAAGTCCAATTAAAATATGTGTATCCTTTTAAAAATAAAAAAAACAAAATTTAAAAATCACATTTCTTTATAACATATTTATTAAATTATAATAATCATAAAATGAAATCCTAAATCAAACCACCAAACCAAATCCTAAAAACATATTCTTCCTTAAATAATATATCATTATAATATACTTCATCATTATATATCCCTTGCAATGCCAATGCATTGACCTCTTTTTTATTTATTTTAAATTTGTAATTATTATTATTAAGGCAGTGGCCTCTCTTTCCCACATGTGAGCTTGAATATCACCAATCTAACATTTCTGCCTTATTAAAATTAGAAATAGAAACATACGAAATGTTCTATGTTCTCCGTCATGACTGGAGATTCAAGACTCCATTGATTTTTTGGATCGGTGATAATATACAATTTTATTAATAATATAAAAGATCTTTACATAGAGTAATTAACATGAAAACCGTTGCAAACCATAACCAGCCCTCGACTACTAAGCCCCTACCTCAAAAATTAAACTATCTAAATAGATCCCTGCAACTACTACTATTTTGCAACTATACCATGAAAACACTTCTTTAAAACTGTTCATACACCATTACATTTAGAGCACATTGGTTTCAACACCAGCTATGACTAACTAAACAAAAACTATAGCAAAGATGCCCATTCATTAACAAAACTGGGCATACACAATAAGAAATTCAAGACAACACATTAAACCAAAAATCATTGCCGAATTGGCACCCTGAATCACAGTTTTCTAACCTTGGCCTTTGAATTGAAAGCCATGGAATCCTCCCGATAGATTACACCAAATGTACAGAAAATAACATCATACGTACATAAGACAAACCATAAGACACCCATAATGTGGGATGGTAACATGGATGACCATGGATGGGGACGGACAATGGCGATAGAGTCCTGTCGGGTGCCTCGGGGTCAGAGCGGACGTGACAGATGGACACAAACACACGAAAAGAAATGAAAACATCCTCGCTAGTGCAGTTTACTGATACACTTAGTCAACTTATCATTTTACCACCTTATTGTAAACATAAAATGTTACTCCCTGGTGAAAATAATCACCCTCTGCAAGCATTTTACGCCAACTGCATGGACTCTAATAGCCACCTGCAAAGTTATCCTTTAAAGTAAATATGTTTACGCTACCGCAGTGATAAAATCGTCCGGACAGTTGCTGTAGCTACAATTAGGAGTACTAACTTGAACATGTAGTAAAGAGAAAACTGACGGGAAATTTTATTGGCATAAGTGATGGACAAAGAAAAAACTTTGCATTTTTGCGGAACAGTGGGAACGAAAACACAAGAGGTTTGCAGGTTTTGGGTGGTGACAACAGTAGATAAGCAGGGAAAAGGGTCTGAGAAAAGATGATTTATAAATATTAAAAAAGACATTCATATTATTTATTTTGCTATGTAATCATGAAAATGGATATTTTTTATATTTTTGCTTATAATCTTTATTTTTCCTATGTATTTGGTGTTGGAGTTGCAGAGCAGAAAATATAGTGAATTTATGACGACAGGGAGCGAAACCACACAATATTTACAACTGATGGGGGGACAATTATAAAAAGATGCATTTTAGGGAATCAATTATACATTTTAAATGGTTTTTCTCTATATTTTTAAAATGAATAATTTATTTTGTACATTAGCTCGTATTCACGTTACACCCTTATGAATTTCCACCCGCTTCAAAGTAGGTGTTGGTGCTCAAATACACAGATTGGATTTCCTATGGATTTTTCCTATCCAATGATGAGAAACCCAAGTGATTTGCCAACTTACAAGGTTTCAACCTAATTCAAGTGTCAACCTTTTGCAATTTTGGCTCTGCAGAACCAAGGCTGGTGGGCCTATACCCTAAACTTGTCTTCCAAATCTTTAGGGATTTTTAGAACAGATAATATGTGATTCAAACTTCCTTATCTCAAAGTATGGCAAAGTACTACTAAGATCCTTATACTAGGAGCAATGAAATTTCAAGTGTTAAATGAAATGTTGCAAATATTTAAAGAATTATTGATAGATATAAAATATAAACTGAATAGAGCAAATGAATATGATATCTCAAAATTATAACAATGAACTAATGACCAAAATCCAATAAACAAGAAAGACCAGTGCCTTAATCAACCATGGGCAATAGAGTCAAGATCATTCCAATCTTATGTTCAACCTAAGAGACAGCTTTACAAGAAAATTATCACTTCAAAGGTGTTATGTAATGAATATGAAACCTTGAAACAAATTTGGAGATGTATCAAAGGGTATGACTTCTCAAATGACAGACCAATTGACTGAGGCTTCAATCAACATAATTTAACCATGCAAAATGAGAAAACCAATTGATAATAAAGGTTATGAACCAGATCAGGAAGCATATACACCAAACTATCACTTTGAAGAAGTTCTAGTGATTTATCCAAGGGACTAATTGTAAAATGTCAAGAAACAATTGCACATGTGAAAGAAAAATGACTTATCTTTATTGATTCTAAAAAATGACACAATTGAGTTCAAGTTTGCAGTTATTGATCCATCTATCCCATCCAACTATAATAACCGTAAGTCTTTTTGTGTCCCATGTGTTGATCTTGGTATCCTTATAAGTATGAAACCCAAAGGATGCAAACAAGCTTCAGATCAACATGATAATTCCTAACTAATACCTAATCCTAAGATCAATAACTAAATGCTAACGATTACAATAATACAATGTTTGATTATCCTTGCTTGATAACAAATGCTAATTGATTAGATCTTATAGTAACAACTCAATAATCTCTTCATAGTTTATCTGATTCGATGACTTAAATAATGGATTTGCATCATGATAGTAATCCGACTGTATATTCATCCATAGTCTATCTCATGAGCATGTTGACCCCATATATATCTGCACATGTTAATGAATATATTCTTTGGTGCATAGTCTTTGGAATCATGTTTTTTGCCTTTTATTGATCGTCACCATGGCGTCGGTCATTCCTCTGTGATCCCTCTTTATCACATCTGTATGTGATCATTTGTCACAACGTCAAGAATCTAAACCATCCGATCAAACCACGCTCTCCACCTTTACAATCTGCATGCAGAAGTCAAATAATTAAATGATAAAAACAAAACCTAAGAAAAATAAAAGGTAATAATGCCACATAATAAGTCAATATAATGCAGTTGTCAAAGGTTTTTGTCTTTTTCCCATCGCCACCACGTGTCAAGTCCTTCGCTATTGCGTAATGGCTAAAATTCATTCACTTTTCCATTGTGCCGTTGTGCTGAGCCGTAGATCTTTCATCCTATGGTCACAGATCTTCTTTAAATGCCTCAGTCATTTTCTGATTACTTTTACCCGCTCGATTAAGTCCTAGCCATTGATTTAAAGCACGTGATAAAAGATAGCGTTTAAGTAGTCTGTCTTTTACTTTAATTTATGCGCCTCCATATAGTCTAGTCATTGTGCTTCGCCAACCAAATACCGACACCCATATCATTTTGTTCCATCTGTATCCTTTTTGGCAGCCCGGGACACCTGTCACTCTTTTTGCCATCCCATGATGTTTAAACGGGGTGCAGTTTGAGATAGCACCATAACACTCGACTGTTGGATCAGATCTTAATATGATTGAATACAACTCGGTTTGAATATAGTCAAGCATACTCCATATGATACACGATGATCGTTATGTGGTTCCATGTCAGTTAAAAGAATCTGCGTGTACATTGGTCATGAATTTTCAATCATCGAAAACTCTATTCGACTGTTTCTTTCTCTGTGGGATCGAGATTTGTGAGCTTCACCACCCTGCGATGGATGGAAGATCACCATTTTTTCACTGTGATCGCACACTGTCGGTAGACAAAGGATAAGTCTATGGCCATGTGGTTTCAGAAACTATATTTTGACTTTGACCTTTTTATCTTTTTATCAACACCAAAGAGGAAATAAGAAGAAATCAATAGTAGACAAGAATAACTGTTAGAGACATAGATTTAAACAATATAGCATTGATAAATGACATACAAATATAAGTAAGAAACATAATGTATGAACCAAAGGGCTATAGAAGATAAATGCATAAGTGTAAAGAGATACTTCCCTGACTTATTTTTGAACATAAGTAAATCTACAAATATGGGTTCCACTAGTGGCTCTTTCTAGGGATGTGTGTTTATACCTGAACGCAACAAGATCCAAGCTATCTCTGGAAAAGTAGACTATTAGAAAGATACAAGAATATAATACATATTGCAAAGATAAGGAAGAGAAGCAAACCTGCCCTTTGTCATCTTTAATGGAAAAAAAGGTTTAAGATACTGACCATGGACAAGAAGTTCATGATTGTAACCCTCCAAATCCTGTAAGAGATAAGAATTCTCACCTCCTTTACCAATAATGACAAAAGGTACTACCCATAAATAATCAAACTTTCCATGTTTGCCTTTCTCTTGATCTTTCACATTCCATCTCAAAACCAAATCTCCTTGAAATTTCCTTTCTGTAGTCTTTTTATCAAACAAGACTTTTACTTTCTGCTGCAACTCTTGATTTCTCTCATGAGCTTGATTCCTTATTTCATCCAATTCTGCAAGCTATTGAAATCTGTCTTCCATGAAATCCACTTCTTCCCATTGCTCATTACTTACAAACTTGTATATTGACAATAAGTTATTTAGTGCTAAGTGAGCTTTCTTTCCATAGACAAGTTCATATGGGGAATATCCAGTAGACTTTTTAACTGTAATTCTGTCTGCCCAAAGTGCAAGTGGTAATTTTGAAACCCATGATCTTTTTTTGTAATCCAACATCCTTTTGATAATCTTCATTATATTTTTGTTGCTAGATTCCGCTTGGCCATTTCCTTGAGGGTGATAAGGGGATGAGTAAGAACTATTTATCCCATATTTCTCATGAAATTCAGTGAGCTCTACAGATCTGAAACACATAGAATTATCACAGACAATCTTCTGAGGAACACCAAATCTTGTCAATATCTTTTCAATTAGGAAATTGATTACCACCTTACTAGTAGCTTGTCTAGTTTGTATGGCTTCCAACCACTTAGTGAAGTAATCAGTGGCTACCAAAATCCATCTATGCCCACCACTAGATGTATCAGTGATTTCACCTATGAAGTCTATTCCCTAAATTTGGGATGGTTCTTCAGTAGACATAGGGTTAAGAGGTAATGCACCATTATATTTGAGTTTTCCTAAAAAATTCTGACATGCTTCACATTTCTGAACATATTCATGACAGTCCTTAAATATGCAAGGCCAATAGTATCCCGTATTCAATATCTTGTGTGCAGTGGTTTTTGCTGAAAAGTGTCCCCCACATGCTCAATCATGGAAATCCTTAAGAACCTGTTTAGCTTGGTATGTATCTAGACATAAAAGAAGTATCCCATCCATGTTTTTCTAGTATAAGTCTCCTTGCATTAAGATGTATTTAGATGCCTACAATTTCACTATCCTCTTTCGATTATCAGTAAGGTTCTCAGGGCATTTCACATTTTTTAAGAAATGTACTATGTTAGTGTACCAAGGGCATCTTTCAATACTTGTTTGAGTTTCACTTAGATCAATCTAATTTACTTGTAATGCATCCATATTTGATACTGCCATCAACCTTGCTAATCCTTGTCCCCTAATAACCTTAGTGATCTGAATCTCTATATCAATTTTCTGAATTTGATTCACCCACCTACATCTTCTCCCAATGACTTCTGATTGTCTAAAGATATCCTTTATTGCTGCATTAGGAACATAGGCTATCACTTTTGCTCCTACCAAATAAGGCCTGAAGGATTTTACTACCTTCACAAGTGCGTAAGCTTGTTTTTCATTGATATCATAATTTAGCTTAGAGGCTTGAAGGGTTTTACTAAAGAATGCTATTGGTTGTTCATATCCTTTATTATTATTTTGTAATAAGACAACAACAATGGTGTGATATGATGCAAAGGAAAATAATTGAAATGGCTTAGTATAATCTGGGGACTTGAGGATAGGAGCTTCCTTAATTTCCTTTTTAATCTTTACAAATTCCTCCAAAGCTTCATTTGTCCACTTCATGTCTTCACCCTTCTTTAACATCATAGAAATTGGTTTAATTACTTTTGAAAAGTTTGGGACAAATCTCCTTACAAAGTTTATTTGTCCAAAGAAGGATTGGATATTTTTAACACTCTTAGGAACCTCAATTTTATCAATTGCTACAATCCTCTCAGGGTCTATTCTCACCCCATTCTTGGATACTATATCCCCTAATAATTTTCCTCCAGTTACTACAAAATGACATTTCTTTGGGTTTAGAGATATCCCATATTCAAGGGCTCTTCGAAAAATATGCTCCAAGTGTCCACAGTGATCTTCTGCCCTTTTGGAGTAAGCAGTTAGGTCATCCTGATACAACACCATAATTACATCAATGAAATCCTCAAAGGAAACATCCATTTCTCTTTGGAAGGTAGCTCCTACATTAGTGAGTCCAAAAGGCATTCTAGCATATAAATAAGTACCCCAAGGTGTAGTAAATGTTGTCTTGTATTGTTCCTCTTCTTTTACCTTCACCTGGTTATACCCTGAGAACCCATCCATCATTGATAATAATTAATTCCTTGTGACCTTTTGTAACAATACTTCCATTTCAGGCAATGCATAATTTTCCTTTAATGGTGATATGTTTAGATTCCTGAAATCTACACAAATATCACCATTCTTCTTCTTGACAGCGGCCAACTTTGAAACCCATGTTGAGTGTCTAATTGGCTTTATTATACCATCATCCCTCATCTTAATTAGCTCATCTTTCATTTTGGGAGCTAGGGCAGGGTTTATAGTTCTTTTCCTTTGTCTGAATGGTTTGGCATTAGGCTTCAAAGGTATCTCATGTTGAAAAAGATCCCCTCGGTAAGCTTTAAGGTCATCATAGGACCAAGCAAATACATGCCTATATTTTCTCAATAATCTGATGATATTTTTTCTCATCTTGGGGGTTAATATTCTACCCACAAATAATTCCTTTGGAGTCTCTTCATTTCCCAATTTTATCCTTTCTACTTCATCCATTGTGACATTAGTGCTTTTCTTGTCCATTTTTGAATCTTTATTGTCAAACAATCTCTCTATTGCTACAAGACCTTTTGGAACCTTATTGGTTTTAAGATGAATGACTTCCTTTCCAAACAATACTTCTTTCCCATTCTCTATTTCAACATGATCATTCAAGTCTATCAATTGATCTTCATACTCTTGTTCACATGCTAAATTTTTTATTATATCTCTGTCATCTTCAAAGATTTGCCAGTTGTTGATGTTATCAGGTATAGCAGGCCTAGTTTTAACTTCAACTTGAACTATGTCTTCACAAGGGATGTCATTATGCTTCAATGCCAAATTAGCCATAAAATCTACAAGGATATTTTCTGATCTATCTATCTAGTCAATAGAAAAAGCATCAAAACATTCCATAGAATCCCATACTTCATTTCTATATCTTTTAAGATGAGGATGCTTAGCAAAAAATTTACTTTTAACTTGAGAAATAATCAATTCAAAATCACCAAAGACACATAAACATTTTATTCCATGCTTACTAGCTATCCTCAAACCAAGAAGTAGAGCTTCATACTTTTGCAACATTGTTAGTACATTCAAAATCTAGTAAAAAGGAATATTTAAATATTTTCTTATCAGGGGCAAAGAAAATGACACCAGCTCCATTACCATCCCTGCAAAAAGCACCATCAAAATACATCTTCCAAATTGTATTATTACTTACTTTAGCATGTAATTCATTAGGTTCAGTATTATGCATTGCATTTTTTGAAATACTTACCTGAAAGTTATCCATATCAGAATGACAGAAATGTGTAACCAGGCTTGGATCCACATCCTCAATAATGTATGGACTTCTAGTCTCCCTATCAATTGGCACATCCCTGCCATTCACTATAATAGAATAATAAGAAAGATCTAATTGAATACTACCTCCTACTAAGCTAGACCATTGTATAGATAGAAGCATCCCATAATTGGCAGGAACCTCAACCACAATAATATCCATTTTATTAGACATTTTAGGACATGTAGGAAATTTAAATTCAACATTCTTCATTATTCCTACAACATGAACACATCTATTATCCATAGAATAACATCTACCAAATTTAGTATCAACCTTCATTCCTAATTCTTTCATTACATCATTAGGAATAATATTCACTGCTGCACCATAATCTATCATACAATTCTTTACCAATCTATTGTTTATCAACAAAGTAAGATAGAAAGGATCAATTTGATTTCCATTTTTTCTTAAAGTAGTTCCTAGATAAATAGCTAGAGGATCCTTTAATTCTTGGTTAAGATCTTCCTTATTACCTACATTAGACAAGATTTTCAAAGCTTCATTTTACATTCAGGTATTTTAACTATTTCAAGCAAAGGAACAAATATCTTAACTTGAGATAATGCATTAGACATGAAAGAACATTCATTGGGAAGAGATTTACTAACCACATTTCCTCTTACTATTGTTGGAAAGTCCTGAGGTTCTACCTGTTTATCTTGAGCAATGTTTTTGTGTTTTAGCCTCTTTGGATCAGTTCCTTGATCAGGTTTCCCTCTGTTTGTATTTACTGTTCTATTCCTTAACATGTAATTACTTCTTGCTTCTTATACTATAGCTATTGTGTATGCTTTCTTCTCCTCTTCTATTAATTATCTTAATCTTGGAGTACTCTCCTAATGGCTCCCATATTGATATACTCTATTTAGGTCATCCCTGCAATAGTATTCATCTAAGGAGATATAATCATCATATCCCCACATAGGATCTGTTGATAAAGTATTCACTGTGGGTTGCTGATCATCATTCTGATCTTCATCCTCTCTCCATCTTTGGGAAACAACACAATGTTCATAAGAATGTGTAATTTGCAGGCTTCACACCAAGGATAGCTTTCCAAAAATGGTTGTTTTTCCTCAATGGATCAATAGTATGTAATTATATGTTTACTAGTTTCCCATCCTTCTATTCTATGCTATAAGGCATATCCTACAATTTATATCTGTCATTTTTGTATGGTACCCAATTATTCTGGTTGTACTTAAAATTGTCTCAAATTGTCTCTTCCATTATTCACTTGGAGGCCTTTCACCATATTCATAAGCTTATCTAACCTATCTTCCTCCTTGTGTTTCTTAGGATCTTTTGGATTGAAACAATGAGTGTCCTCCCTCTTAGTGATTATACCAGATGCCTTCCTATCATTTTCAATAGCTATAACAATCTTGAGAGCATGTGCCAAAGTAGAAGGCTTATGAGATCTAATTTCATAATTTGTCTTGCTATCAAAAGCACCCATATAGAAATTAATAATAAAGGCATCAACAGGCTGAACATCCCTTGGAATCCTATTTAGAACCTTGTTGAATCTTTTGTTAAATTCAGCCATAGATTCATTCTGATTTTTCTTCATACTTGTCAACTCATGTGAAGCAAAATAAGTATCATGGTGATCACCAAATTGTTCTATGAATTGGTTGAAAAATTCATCCCAACTAGATATGGATATGTCTGACAAACTTCTGAACCATTTTTCTGCATCTTCTATGAGGGATTGAACAAAAATTTTCATGTATACATCCTCATTGAATTCATCAAATTCTTGGATAACATTCTTCAAATTTACACAATGCACTTCAATTGATTCTAACCCATTCCCTAAAAAATTTGGAATTGTACTCCTTAATTCATTTTTTATGTCATTAGGACATCCCCTTATGCCATAAAAATCTAATTGTCTATATCTCTCAGAAACCATTGGGGCTCTATAGTTGTTTCCATTTTGATTGATGGCTCCATGTCTTTGATTCTGCTGATTATTTCTTGGTCCAAAATTTGAATTGATATTATAATCTCTTGGGCCATAATTCTAATCCCTATTATTCTAATATCCACTATACATCCTTCCACTATTTTGATGTCTATGCTATTTGTTGGTAAACAGATTGTTCTTTTGAATAAACTCCCAAAATGCCCAAATATGAAAGAACAATTAGGTGCCAACAGTTGGATAATCTATCATGGGGTTGATAGATTTCCTCTGAATTGAAAGGTACATCTCCCTTATAGAATGATATGCAATGAATTTGTTTATTTCCTAAACTAACTGGGTGCGTTCTTAACC
>MU224874.1:1467953-1498718 GCA_018584345.1 Thuja plicata | reverse complement strand
AGGAGTTCAGTCTTTCCTTGGAAAAGTAAATTTTGTGAGGAGATTTATTGCAAACTTTGCTGAAATAGTAAAACCCATTGTTAAATTGTTGAAGAAAAATGCAAAGTTTGAATGGGATAAGGATGCTTGGTTAGCATTTAATGAGATAAAAATGGCAATTCAACAGGCTCATGTATTAAGATCTCTAGATTATGAGAAGCCTTTCTCCATGTTTTCTTTTGCTTCATTTCATACAATTGTTGCAGTACTTTTGCAGAAAGATGATGAAGGCTTTGAACACCCAATAGAATGTTTTAGTAAGTCTCTACAAGCAGCAGAACTTAACTATGAGATAATGGAGAAACAAGCATATGCATTTGTCAAGGCAGTCAAGCTTTTTAGACCTTATCTTGTTTGTGCAAAAATAATTGCTTATGTGCCACATGCCACAGTGAAAGACATATTATCTCAATATGAAGTTACTGGGAAGAGGTACAGATGGATTAGCAGGATCCAAGAGTTCAAATTCAGGTTACCAAATTGGTAAGGGGTTTGGGTTTGGCCAAATTAATGACTGATACAAACATGGAGTTACCCCAAATGAATGATGTACAAACAATAAACGTGAACTTTACTAGCATAGAATTGTAGTTCTGGTATACTGATATTGTGTCTTTCCCAAAAAATTCTATATGTCCAGAACATATGTCAGATAATCAGAAAAGGACTATGAGATTGTAGGCCCAGAGATATGTTCTGATACAAGGTGATTTATTTTGGAAGAATAGAGATGGAATTTTATTATTATGTTTGGATAAATCACAGTCTGAAAGGGTCTTGAATGAAATGCATAGTGGTGTATGTGGTGGGCATTATTCTGCCAAAATCACAGCTCACAAAATAATCAGAGCTGGATTCTATTAGCCATGTCTTTTCAGAGATACTCAAATGTTTGTACAGAAATGTGAGCCATGCCAAAGGTTTTCTGCTAAAATGAAATTTTTAGGAGCTTTACTTTTGAGTCCTATGACTATTGAAGCACCTTTTACCCAATGGGGTTTAGAATTTATTGGTGAATTTATAGAAAAATCTAGTGGAGGTAACAGTTGGATTCTTGTGGCTACAGACTATCTCACAAAGTGGATAGAGGCAATTCCAACAAAGAGGGCAACCAGCAAGGTAGTGATGGATTTTTTAATGGACAACATTCTGACAAGATTTGGTGTGCCCACTAAGCTAATTATGGATAATTCCATGTGCTTTAGGTCTGAGGAATTTAGGGATTTCTGTGAAGATTATGACATTATTTTATCTCACTCCTCACCATATCATCCTCAAGAAAATGGACAGGCTGAGTCCAGTAATAAGAGTCTCATGAAAATAATTAAGAGGATTTTGGATAAAAATAAGAAATCATGGCATTCAAAATTGAAGTTAGCCCTTTGGGTTGATAGGGTGACAGTAAAAAGAGAAATAGGGGTTTCCCCTTTTGAAATGGTTTATGGAAATCAGGCAAGGTTGCCTTTGAACAGCCTGTTACCAGTGTACAAATTTTTGCAGGAAGAAGATTTGGAAGATCAAGCACCCATGATGGAAAGGATGGATCAATTAGTGGAACTAGAAGAGATAAGAATAGAAGCTCACAAAAGAAACCTGAAGCTCCAACAACAATCCAAGTACTTGTTTGATAAAAGAGAAACTAAAAGAAAATTTTAGATAAATGATATGGTGCTGCAATGGAATGCTAGAAAAGAAGAAAAGGGCAAACATGGTAAATTTGACTCATTATGGATGGGCCCATTTGTAATCCAAGAATTTTATGGTCAAGATTCTTATTTCTTGGAAGAGACTAATGGTGAGGTACATGAATTGCCAGTGCAAGGACAATCCTTGAAACATTATTTCTCATAAATCTTCTTTTTCCATGCATAGTAGATTAGTTTTCCCTATTTTAGGTGTGGTTTTTGTGTGTGCATGTACAGTCTTGTTTCAGTTTGTGGTCTGTTTCCCAGAGATTTGGCTTCTAATGTCAATTTTGCAATTAACTTTCCCTAGTTGGAGCCATTGTTAGCACTATACCAAGAAAATTATCAATTTCCTAGCATTGGTTGTTTTCCCATGTATTCTGGTTTAAATCACATATCTTACTATGCACAAAGGTCAAATAGTGGTCAAAATCATCAAAATTGCTTAGTTTCAAATGTTGGTCATACACTTGTGCTGGTCTTTTAACATGTTTTCAAGGTGTGCAAGTGAGTGATAAGTCATTTTAGTGTCAATCACGCAGTCGTGGTAAAATTCTGTCAAGTCATGTTAGCGGTGCGAGTGAGTGGTTTGGTTGCTAAAGAATGTAAATCGTGCAATCACAATGTATTTTTGAAGTCGGGTTGTAGGCTTGTGGCTGAGCGAGTTGGAAGTTTTTTTGTTTATCGCTCACTCATGAGGGATTAAATCTTTTAAAACAAGGTCTAGCGAGTCTGCGATGACTTAAAGTCTTATTTCGCATAGTCACTTTAATGTTATGTTGTTAAATTTATGCTCTGTGATTGAGTGAATGTTGTTAAAAGGGGTTCAATCACACGCCCACTTTAAATCTTCATGTGTGTCTTTTAAGTCAGCGACTATGTGAGGAAGTCAGGTTGTAGATGTCGCTCACTCATTCAAGTTCTAACTCATATGTGTTTTGTAGTGCGAGTAAGTGATTCATTGTGTGGAAGTTATCAGTTGAAGGTGTATCACTCAGTCGCCAAGATGTATTCAATATTATAAAAGGTGTGCGAGTAGGAAACTATGAGATCATTTGTGTTCTCGCTCACCTGCTGATGATTTGAAATCTAAAGAAATGAGCTCACGAGTATGCGATGAGGAAAATAAAAGGTTATCGCTCACTCGCCCATGAAAAAAAATAAAAGGAAAGTGCTCGGTGGGTATGCGATTGAAGAAAGTATATTGGAAACTGCTCACTTGTAGTTGATAGGATAGTTAAGTTTTCAAGCTCGTGAGTGTGCGATGAAAGAAAAGGTGGGCTGTTGCTCACTCACTCAGGTATAAAGTCAAGTGAAAAATGCTGGCGGGTGTGCGACTGGTAGAGAAATGGAAAGTTATCACTTAGTCGCTCATGAAGAAAAATTAGTCAAGAAAAGATGAGCGAGCGATTAATACATTATGGAGATACTCGCTCAGTCACAAATGATTCTTTTGTAAAGAAATCTCAATAGTGAGTATGTGATAAAAGGGATAAAATGGTCATCGCTCACTCACTAATGCTTATGAGCTGGAAAATCTTGCAGTGCGAGTGAGTGATTAGGTTAAAATGCATAACAAAAGTATTCATCGCTCACCCATTGAGGTATAAAGATAAATCAAAAAGCCATGGTGAGTGTTCGACCAGAAAATAATGCATGGTTATTTTGAATACCTACTCACTTGCTCAAGGAAAAAACATGATAAGAACAAATAAATTGTAAAAACACTCCAAGACTATGATACTGAGAGTGAACAAATCACTGTGGAAAAAGCTAGGTTGCTGGTACAGACTAGTGGTGTAATGCTGATGCCTGGTTGGGATCTACAATCCACATTCATCATTAATCAAATCAGGAGTCAAGAGGATCCTCTGTTAAAAATAGAGTTGGAAATAGATGAAGTATTGAAAGGATCAGGATTTGATCCTAAATCCAAGATCCTGGCAATATGGTCATTAGCTCCTGCCACACAAAAGACCTTGGTCATGACTATTAGAGAAGAAAAAAGGGCAGATAGAATGATATGGAATTTGCAAAATATTTCAGATACTGAGATAGCTCAGTTAATGACACAAGTTTCATTCATGGGCCTGGCAAAGGTCGATGACCTGTCCAAGAGGTATGAAATGAATTTTGGCCAAATGATGGCCCTAGCAAAGAAACATGAAGAGGTGGTGCTCCAAAACCACACATTAGAAGAAGAGATTGCTAGATTAAAAGGGGAGTTAGTAGAAAGAAGAAGAGAAAAGAATTCAATCCCGGAGGAAGTAGCAAATGTTGTGACAGATGTTGCTATTGGAGTAAAGGAGGATTCAGCATTGGCAGAAGGCCAATCCAAAGAATTATCACAGGAACAGAGCATAAATGCTATGTCTATTATATTTCCCATATTGCAGCACATGATTGATGTTTTAAAATAGAAAATTGACATAGTGTATACACTATATGGGTCATTACAAGAAGCTTCAAAGATAGCTACAGAAGCTATGATTTTCTTAGAACCCACTTTCAAAGTGTGGTTAGGGAGGGAAAGGCTCATGGATAAATTAAAAAACACTATGTTATATAGTGATGACTTCCCAGATAAAATAATAGATACCATAGAGATGATCAGTGAGCTGAATGACACCTTTGCCTTTTTCAATGGCAAATTTGATTTGATAGACAACAAGTTGCAGCTATTTGGTGATCAGTGCCCATCGTTGATCCCAAAAATTTATGATGAAGTAGGTGTTTTAAAAACATAATCAAATTGGATAGCTGGCTTCAATGGTATACTAAAAAATGAAGATATAAAGCAACGCTTGGAAAAGGATACAAATGCTGAATATTGCAATGAATTAATTGATAGCCTTTTCAAGATTGAGAGAGATATGGCCAAGTTCATTTCTAAGGCTAGAATCGCCATTGATGCCAAGTGGGTAGAAGCTGCTGCAAAGTTGGAGAAAGAAAAAACCTTTGATTGGCCCACCGTCAAAGAGGTGAACAGGTGGGAGGCAAAACTAAAAGGATAAGGAGGATACTGTCAACAGCAACAACAAACCTTATTCAGACTTTGCCAACAGTTGCCACCCGTGTTCTATTACAAGTTTTTGTTTCTTGTTAGTTGCAAAGTTGTTAGAAAAGATTTTTTAAATTTTTCCCAGTAAGTCGGTAGCTTGTTGCATCCTTAGTTATAAAAGGATTCCAAGATTACTGGGAAAAGATATAACCATTTCATTTTTGAGAATGCATATATTTAATTGTATAAACTCTAGTTTAAGACCAATCAAATAGGGTTTTTTGAAAATTACTGTTGAATGTAGCAAGCAATCTTGATTATGAATGAGAATAAAATCCATTGGTAGTTTCTGAAGCATATAATGAGTATTGTGTCTTCATTGTAATGTTTTGAATTTTATTTAAATTGAATATTCAAGGAATGTCCAATTTATATGTCTGTCAGGCAGATTATGAAATAGTTTTAGGGTTCTTTCAAGGAAAGACTAAAATTGCCTTAGAAATATTTCAATAAGATTCAGGGTATATAATTAATTTGATGAATTAATTCATTATGTGTGTTAAGATAGATATGTAAGGTATATCTATGTTTATGTCAGAAGCGGCCGTAATTCTTTTAAGTTCATGATCAAATTGATTGAAATTGTTCATAAGTGACTCCATGCCCTAGGGTTAAGCACTGGTCTGTTTCCATTTGAAATAGGTGACTATCACTATCAAAATTGATCTTTACCTTTATGTGTTGATCTGTTCCAATAAATATTACAATGATCAACTCATGTAATTCCATTCATATTCTACTGGAATAATTTAGTGATTTGATTATTCTAATTAAGAAGGGTAATCCCGCCCGAGCCAATGGAGCTTGAAGTGTAGGAGGTTTAAAAAACTTTGTCTTTGTCATTTCTATATCTTGCATGGTCAGTGTTCAGGATAAATAGAGTAGGCTCTCTGAGAATATTTTCATATCAGCAAGAAAAGGAACTAACAGGACACACAAATTATGTAATTGTGTATGTAATTTTTAGTGTCACCCTAGTAATGTTTTTCACAAGCCCTTAATGTTGTTGGTGAACCACAATATTTATTTATTTATACATCCCCTTGTCATTTGCAGTTTCCTGTGATGGGGAGAAAATGAAAATGGAACCGACTCGCCCAACTTGAAGTGCAAGATAGAGGTGATGGAGTGAAACCTTTCTCATACAATGAAATTGATTGAAGTCCCATTAGTGTGGAAGAGATGAGGTAACAGACTTGTGTGCGGAAATTCTAGTCAACAAAATCAAGGATTTTTTTGCAAGGGAGTCAAAGAGGGAAGGCGTGGAATGTGCATTCGTCTATGTGTACCATAGAGAGAACATCTATGAAGAATACAAGGAAAACACAACCAAGATTTATTCTAGGTGAGTATAAACAATTAGCATTATAATTTTGATTTGAAATTATCAAAATACATTTATGGTTTACAATATGACTATTTTTAAGTGTAGTTATTGGTGTACATTTGGGCTAGACGGTAACAAGAAAAATGTGTCGACAAAGAAACACGTCCGTCAATTTACAAAGAAAAAGGGTTTTCAGTGCCACTTCAATATTAAGGTTATGTTTGGTAGACCGAACGTGGCTATTTTGAGTTTCACTAAAATGTATCACGTAGGTGTAGATGGTATTGATTTTCATGGTGAAAATGATCCAAGCAATGAGCCACGGTCTAAGTTTATGCCTAACCTTTCTATGGAATGCAATGCTTGCATAGAGGACCTATTGGTAATGGATGGCAGTGTGGATGCTGCCATGGACAGACATCTGACCGATCAATATTTTTTGAGTATGTTGTAGAAGAGAGATAGTTTCTTGACATGGAAAGATGTCATGAATGCATAAATAAGAGTGAAGTCCACTCGAGCCCAAAAAAATGTTCATGATCCCACAAGTATTCTTAAATGGAAGAATTGGATCTGAATAATTTCTTTTATTGGTAGTAACCACAAAATGATGTGAGACCTTTCATTATGGGTATCCAAACCCCATGAATTCTTTATATGATGGTTCGACACTCACACAAATCTATAATCTCCATGGATTCCACATTTTCCACCAATAAATATGGGGTGAGACTATTAGAATGATTTAGATTAATTGAGAATGGGGGGGGGGGTCGTAAATAAGTTATCCTAGGTCCAGATGTACCTATTGAAATTATAAAAACTTTAACCAACTAAGATCCACTCGGTCTCTATAACATATAATCAGTAACATAAACTTGCATTTCACTATCCTAATGTAATCAACTTGCAGAATATAAAAGTCTTTACAATACAAAACATCAAATAATATTCACACAAGTATGACACCAGAATTTAATGTAGAAATCTAATATGGGAAAAATCACTAGTAACATGCTACCAATTTTTCACTCTTCTAAAGTGAGCTCTGTGAGGAGCCAACCCTATTAAAAGGTTACAATACACACTATTAAATGTGACACTGTTAAAGGATTTAATCACCCTATTAAAAGAGAGCCTTCTTAGAGGGCTAAGACCATTCCATTATAATGTCACCTTGGTTAAAGGATTTACAATATGACTGTTAGGTAAACCTTGTTTAAAAGGATTTTGCATTGATACAATGATTAGAAAGTAAAAATAATGTGATCTGCAACATATAACTCACTTTGAAAATACAGATCCAATTTTTCTCAAATCCTAATTCACTGAATGGCCTCCATTTTCATCTCTATCACTCTGATCTTCTTGGAAATTCATCAAGCAATCACCACTGTGCAATCCTGTACTACTCTACTCAGCCTTCTCTACCTTTTGATTATATTTTCCAATCAAATGAATTAAACTCTACACACATAATCTGCAATTAGGTTAATCTTATACCTCTCTAATCAGGTACCTGGATCTTTTGCCACTTAATCATCACCATAGATCTCAGGGTTTGGTCAGATCCAATGAATCCTTCCAACATTTCATTTTCCATCTACCTTGTAGAATATATCCTAAAAATCCATCTTGAATCCATACATAAAAATGGTTAAACATATATTAAATTCTCATTTAATTCTCCACAATAATCATCCTTATCTTAAATATACTTCACATATCCCAAGAAATCAACTATGTCGGCTGGGATATCAAATCTTCCTCAAACTGTCAAAATATCGACACTCTATCATCACCATGTTCTTCCACTCAGTCATCACTAGATAACTCGCTAATTTACTGACACTCAGTAAATGTTGATGCCTGATCAACACTAAATTTTATTGGCATGTACTGACACTCGGTCAACACTCACATCACTTGGAACAAACTTAAGTTCCTTAATCTTCTGCTCTATTATTCGGTCAAGAATAAACTTGTAGTCATCCAAACTTCACTTGGTGTTAAAGGTAAACAAAATATTACCTTACCAATATGAAATCTCATCAAGTTCCCATTGTAGCTTCACATAACTCAACCATTTCACCAGGCCTTCTTGTTATCTCCTCTTTTCAAATATTCTTCATTAATTAATTGATATGACACTTTACAAGATAGCATCTATCTTACCAATTAAGGTTTGACATAAATAGAAATATAATTATGGTTTCAATTGTAGCTTCCAACAGAGACATCTACAACCGTGCTTTTAGTGAGTAGTAAAAATCCTTTCCACTTGTTATATCTCATTAACATATTTTAGTTATTATCACTATCTTTATCACGTGCATTATCAACTTTATTTGTTGGTCGTGTTTGATAAGCAACAATCTGGGGTGCCCATTGCATGGCTCGTGTTCTCCCGTAAGAAGATTGAGAGCAACGAAGGGTGGCTATCTGTCATATATAAATGAGGAAAGGAGTCCAGAAATGACTGGATGGTGAATGGCTTCTTTACTGACGATCCCAACACAAAGATACATGTCATTCAATAAGTTTATCTATCTTTTTCTTTGACTGCCCATTTGCAAATCCCCATACAAGTATCTTTTCCTAGTTTCCCATGACTGAACCCACTCACACTCTAATTCATGTGCACCTGAGAAAATATTGTCATGTCATTCTATGCACTTGGCATGTGCGTTGGGCATGGATGAAGAATGTGTACAAGTATTACATTGAAATTAGAGCAAAGGTAATGTTTCAACATCTCAACACGATAATGATGATAATGGGTGAGAGTGGGGATATCACTTATAGATTTTAAATGAATTTTGGGTCGAGTTTTCTGATCAACTACAATTTCTAGAATATTTTTGGAGGACATGGTGTCAATGAGATGACCATATATGTAAGATATCTCTATCTTTTTGTGCAACTGGTTGTTATTTCATAATCCTTGTTTTGTTAATTACAGTGCATTACCATGAAATTTAGTCCCGTAATGTACACACAGAAATTTGGGCTACAAGCTCCAGACTCTTCCACACACAAATCAGAACACAAACACTGCCATATAATTGTACCATTGCACATTGAAGACATGGTACCTTTGCAACTGTCAAAAAAAATGTACACATTTGATGAATCATGTATATTTCACCCTCATGTATAGGATGGAACCATTCTACAAGAAAAAGGAGAAGTTACAAGACACTAGTTGCATCACGAACTACGGGGTGCAAAGTTTGCACAAAAGTATAGAGAAGGCAAAGGCCATTCTTGATCAGTAGTACATTTGACCCTAATTTTTGACCAACATTTTTGACGAAGCATTAAAATGATTTTTCTTGGTCGGATTATAGAAGGAAAAATTTGATTTTTTTATTATCTATTCCCGTGTTGGTCAGAATTACGATGACCAGGACATTTCTTTGTAATTAAGACGGACACGACCATAACTTTAAAAAATGGTTTCATTTCATTTCATTATGTTGCACTATGAAGAAGAGCTAAAGGAGGGCACACAAAACACCTTCATCGACACCACCTATAAGTTTTGGATTTTGGACCTATTTTTCCATTTGATTTGACTTCCACATTACCTTTGGTATCATCCAATATCACGATCCTATAGGATAAGGGAATGGACTGAAATGCCTCATATTCGGGTAAAATATGACCCAGTCCCATGTTCCATGGAAAGTACCAAGGGCTTCATAGTAATGTTCTTTTCATCTGAATGAAGACCCTACACAAATAATAACTATCCATATGCGTTGCTACAGAGTATCTTCCTTCCAAATAGACAACAAATCCAGATTGGGTGTTACTCCTGCAGACAAAATGATTAAAATGGAAAAGATGATATTGGCAGGTGTAAAACAAGGCTTCAAAACATTTTCCAAAATCCTCCCTACCTATGCCAAAATGCAAGCTTTGGAACAGGTACAAACATCCATCGTAGCATAACAAAAGGAGGAATTTTGTCAAATATTCTTGTTGGAAACACCCTGGTAGACATGTATGTGGTGCGGGAGCACCTAGGAAATCCTTAAGCCTTAGAATTTTTTGGCTTGTATCTGACCTTAGAAAATTTAGAGATGTGTTTTTTCTTTGATGCCTTAGTAGTTTATGTGGACTAGGTGAGTTAGTGTTAGTACTAAGGTCACCAATTAGTCATTGTTAGTTGTTTTTGTTAGTTTAGGCCTAGTTGGTCTAAGGTTGGGATTTGGGTTCAAAATGTGTTCTAGACCCATGAAGGATGTAAAAGATGACTTTAGGTCATTAAATATGGTTATTTCATCAAACTACATAGCATAGAGGCCCTATATTCTAGTTGGCATAGTAAATGTAAAAGATGCCAAAAGTTGTCATGACAACATTTGCAAGAAATTGCAAATGTTGCATGCAACTCGACAACATAGGATACCCACATATTTAGGAGTGGGAATTGATCTCAAATAGCCTATAATTGTGGATAATGGAATCTAAGACACTCTGAGGCTTGAATCCCAAAAAGAGTTTTTGTAATGAAGTTTTTGTGAACAAGAGAAGAGAATTCCCTGAATATAGTGCACAATATACTATTTTTCTTGTTAATGGTGATCTAATGGATTGAAACTCAAGATCTAGTTGTGGATTCATGTAGTGTGGAGTGTTCTAAGACTTTTCTTTTTAGTGTGTTAGTTATTTTGAGTTAATCTTCAAGCTGTAGGAAAATAAGTGTAAATTAGGTAGTCTGCTGATGTCTTTTAGACTATTTTTGCTTTCATGGCTCCCACTTGAGATTCAATCGTAGAAATATTTAAAGGTTGGATGAATATTTTAGGGGAGCCTCTATAAATTCTTTATATATAGGTAGGAAGTCAGGGAAGGTGTTTAGCTATTTTTAAGACCATGCCCTAGGCGAGCTAGGATAGTCCGGTTAGAGGTATGGTGAGGATAAAACCATTTGCAGAGACAAGGGTATGAGATGGAGAACTGAACCAAGAGTGGATTCAGTTTTTTTAGAGTCCCATAGGTCCCTAGTGTCAATTTCATAGCTTGGACAATCCATTTGGATAGATTTTTGGAGAGAAATCAGTAAGTTGCTTGTAGAGAGCCAAAATAGGCCTAAAAGCCCTACTTTCTAGGAAAGTGATGTACGGACAACTTGGAGATATTAGAACTTAAAAATACTTTAGGTCTCCAAAAAGGGTATCCAGATCCCTAATTAGTTTTGGGGGTTGTGTGCAAGTTTTCAGAGAAAAGCTTGAAAAACTCACTGAATAGGGCTAATAGGTGTTTTAGGCCTAATAGGGAATTTGGGTGTGAATTTGAAACTCAAATGTCTTGGGGTGGAAGACCTATGAAATTTGGATTGAGTGGATGTGGATTGAACATTAAGAGAATATACAAGACCCTTGTAACATGTCTAGTGTTGGTTTTAAGTATTTGGCATTGAAAGCCTTGGAACCAATGTGGAGCATGGTGAGACAAAATTGATGGTGGAAGTCCTTCAAGGTGAAGCACACTAGTTGAAATCTTAGAGAAGAGTTAGGGAGAGTCTTAGGCTCAGTTCCTAGAGGCTATAGTGGTCCTATAGAGAATATTAGGATCCTAATTGGACTAGGACAAGAGAAGTCTTGTCTTGTGGTATTGTGCAAGCACACCATTGAAGTTCTACTTCTATCACATTGATATCAGAGCCTCTTTGATCAAGCTTGTGGTTAATGTTACAAACAAAGGAATCCATTGGAGAGTCAAAAATGGTGAATAATGCTGAATTATCAAAGAAGGTAGATGAAAAAGAGGAGGAGAACAAACTACTCCGATATAGGCTTGTTCAATTGGAGGAAAAAGTGGATGAAGTTGATGTAAAGGTAGATGAAGTGAAGGATAGAATGGAAGGGAAAGGCAAAGAGGTTTCCCTTGAAGATGAAGTCCCTGAAGCTGATCTTGTCCTTCAAGAGGAACCATTTTTGAAAGACCTAAAGGATATGAGTGGTAAAGCATTGGAAGGAGTTCCCATTTTCAGTGGAAAAATGGAACTAGAGGTAGTCCTTGATTGGATAGAAGGACTAGAGAACCACTTTGAGTGTGATGGAATCACTGAGGCTCAAAAATTGAAGGTTGCTAAAGCAAGATTGAGAGGATCTGCTCTCAATTGGTGGAAGTTCATCCAAGATGAAAGAGAAAAGGAAGGGAAAAGACCCATTAATTCATGGAAAGATATGGAAGAAAGGATAAGAGATGCTTACATCCCTGAGGATTATGAAATCCAAATCCATAAGAGAAGACAAGGTCTAAGGTAGAAAGACCTACATGTCAATTCATACACCGAATATTTTCAAAGACTTTGTATGAGGTCAAGGATAGAAGAAGATGAGAAAGTGAAAGTAGCAAGGTATCTTAATGGCCTCAAATGGACCATTCAAGATGAGATGAGTCTTTTGAATCTTGATATAGTTCAGAAGTGCCACCAAATTTCTACTAAGGTGGAGGATAAGCTGAAGAAGAAACAAGACTCCAATACTTCAAGAGGAAGAGGTAGATGAAGAGATACCAGAGGACAAAGAAGTGGTTATGGTGGAAGAAGCTCTGAATCTAAAGGACAATCAAAGACTAAGCTCACTGAACAACATGAAGGAAACTTCAATAGGGGGAGTTCAAGTAGAGGAAGGAACTCAAACAACAGAGGAAGAGGTAGTGGCCAAGGAAGAGGCAACTATTTTGCCAACATGAAGTGTTATCACTGTAACCATTTAGGACATCCAGCTTATAGGTGTCCAAAGAAGGGAAGTACCTCTCAAGGAGGAGACAAAAGAGTGAAATATATTCATGAAGAGGAAAGTGGGAACAAGAACCCTAAAGTCCCATTGGAATCAAACAAGGGAGAAAACCTTATGATGAGGAGATCTCTCATAAAAGAGCCAGTGAAGGAAGAAAGTAGTCAAAGGAGAGCACTATTTAGAGTAAAGTGTAAGATGATGGGAAAGGTGTGTAGAGTCATCATAGACTTAGGATCAACTAACAACATAGTGTCAAAAGAGGTAGTTAGTAAGCTAAACATGACAAGGATACCCCACACCAACCCTTATAAGGTCACATGGCTTAACAAAGGACAACATGTCCTAGTTAATGAACAAGCTTGGGTGGAATTATCCATTGGGAGATATAAGGATAAAGTATTGTGTGATGTATTACCTATGGACACATTTTAATTGCTCCTAGGAAGACCATGTAAATTTGACCATATGGATATGCATAATGGAGTGAAAAATTCCTACACTTTCAAGAAAGACAATGTGACATACAAAATTCAGTCACTATTGGAGGATGCAAAAGTGAAGTCTACTGGTCCCAATGTTCTCATGGTGGGTGAAAAGGAATTATTAGAGACTCTAGATGAAGGAGAAGGAGTTGTCTTTGCACTGGTGTTGAAGCCAAAGGAAGTTTCAGACAAATAAGAGAAGAAGACAGAGCTACCCAAAGAAGTTCAAGAGATGCTAGTAAAGTATCAAGGGATAGTGGGTGATGGACAAGCAGACACCTTACCACCTAAGAGGTTAGTAAACAACAAAATAGACCTAATCCCTAGAGATACCCTACCCAATAAGGAAGCCTATAAAATTATTCCCCAACAAAATGAAGAAATAGCTAGGCAAGTTTAAGAATTGTTAGAACAAGGTCTTATAAGAAAGAGCGTTAGCCCTTGTGCCGTACCCACAATCTTAGCACCTAAGAAATGGGAACTTGGAGGTTATGTACAGAATCTAGAGAAATACATAGGATTACCATTAGGTATAGGTTCCCTATCCCTAGGATAGAAGACCTAATGGATTTTCGAGGAGGGGTTAGATACTTTACAAAGATAGACCTAAAAAGTGGATACCACCAAATAAGGGTGAATGAAGGGGATGAGTGGAAAAAAAACTTCAAGACTACAGAAGGACTGTATGAATGGCTTATCATACCATTTGGGTTGTTAAATTCCCCATCAAAATTCATGAGGTTGATGAATGAAGTAATTAATGAGTACAATGGGAAGTTTATAGTGGTCTACTTAGATGAAATACTCATCTATAGTAAGACAAGGGAAGAGCACCTCAATCACTTGGAATTGGTTTTTAAGAAGCTGCAGGAGGAGAAGTTGATGATCAACTTAAAAAAGTGTGATTTCATCAAGACAGAGCTGGTGTATCTTGGTTTTGTACTATCACAGGGAAATTTAAAAATGGATCCAAGCAAAGTTGAGGCCATCATCAACTAGCCTACTCCAAGGACAAGCACTGAGGTAAGGAGCTTTCATGGTCTTGCACAATACTATAGAAATTTTATTAAATATTTTAGTGCAATATGTGCTCCTATGTTAGATACAATTAAGGGAGGCATGAAGACCAAGTTTTTTTGGAATGAGAAAGCTAATAATGGATTTGAACTACTAAAAATGAAGATAGAAACCCAACCAATTTTAGTGTTGCCAAGCTTTTAAAAATTGTTCATAGTGGAGTGTGATGCCAACAATGTGGTAATTGGAGCAGTCTTAAGCCAGGAGGGAATACCAGTGACTTTCCATCCAGAGAAGTTGAGTGAAGCTAAGAAGAAATATTCTTCTTATGACCTAGAGATGTATGCTCTGGTCTAGTCATTGAGAAAATGGAGGCATTACCTCTTGCCAAAGGAGTTTATTGTCTATTCTGACAATGAAGCATTGAGTTTATTGAACTCACAAGAAAAATTGAGTCATAAGCACATGAAGTGGGTTAAATACCCACAAGTATATACATTCAACATCAAACACAAGAAAGGGTTGCAGAATAAAATTGTAGATGCTTTGAGCAGAAGAGCATTGACCATTCAGGAGATTCAACTACAAAGTATGGGAATTGACAACTTCAAGGACATGTATGAAGAAGATGAGGACTTTGTAGACATATACAAGGTATGTCAAGAGTATAAAAAACCACTTTCATAGTCAATACTCTGAATACACTTTGCAGTCTGGTCTATTGTTTAAAGGGGGTCAATAAGAATGAATCTCATACAAGAGAAACACAATGGTGCACTTAGTGGCCATTTTTGGATTAATAAAACTCAAGAGTTAGTCCAAAGATTCTATTTTTGGCCCAAGATGAACTTGGATATGAAGAGATATGTTGAGGGATGTGTTATCTGTCAGAATGCGAAAGGAACATCTACAAATGCAGGCCTATATCAGCCCTTACCCATTCCAACCAAGCCATGGGAATGCCTAAGTATGGATTTTGTGGTAGGTCTACCCAAGAATAGAAAAGGAATGGATAGTGTCTATGTGATTGAAGACAGATTTAGTAAGATGGATCACTTTGTGCCATGCAAGACAAAGAATGATGCGAGTCAAATAGCTTCTTCATTCTTCAAGGAAGTTGTTAGAATTCATGGTTTTCCACTGAGTATAGTGTTTGACAAAGACACCAAGTTTATGAGTCACTTTTGGAAGACTCTTTGGAAGAATTTGGGCACCAACTTATCATTTGGATCTACCTACCATCCCCAGTCAGATGGTTAGACAAAGGTAGTAAATAGGAGCCTTGGTAATCTCCTAAGATGTTTGACAAAGGAGTATGGTTAGACATGGGACCAACTCATTGCACAAGCAGAATATTCTTATAATGATATTGTTAATATAACCATAGGGGAAAGCCCTTTTGAGATTATATATGGAATCCATCCTAGAGGAATTCATGAACTCAGAGACCTTAGAGATGGAGCTAAAGGCAGTGGATATGCTGAGGATTTTGCATATGCTATGCAAGAAGTCCATGACATAGTCAGGAAGAATCTCACTGAGAATACAGAGAAGATCAAGACCAAAGTGGATGAGAGAATAAGGGATGTACAATTAAAGATTGGAGATCTAGTGATGGTTCATCTCAATAAAGAAAGACTTCAGAAAGGAACACCTCACAAACTTCAGATGAGGAGAATTGGTCCATGTGTCATCCTACACAAGTATGGAGCCAATGCTTACAAGGTGGAACTTTCAGAGGATTTGGGTTTATCACCAGTCTTGAATTTTGTAGACTTGGTACTATACAAAGGACCAATCCCAGATGTTGATCAGAGTCTGAATGAAGTCATACAGGAGGTTAAAGAACTGCACTTTCCATCTACACCAATCAAACAAGCAGAGAGCATTCTGGATTCTAGAGTTTACAAGAAGACCAGGAAGAAGGAGTATAAAGAAAAATTGATCAAATAGAAAGGAAAATCTGATGTAGATACAGTATGGATCAAGGAAAGTGAGTTTAATAAGTTGGGGGTTGACACCAACTTACTCAATCCAAGGATGGATTGAAGTCTTTTGTTTAGGGGAGGATGGTGCAGGAGCACCTAGGAAATCCTCAAGCCTCAGAATTTTTTGGCTTGTATCTAACCCTAGCCAAGTCAAATATGTGTGTTTTCTTTGAGGCCTTAGTAGGTCATGTGGAATAGGTGAGTTAGTGTTAGTACTAATGTCACCAATTAGTCATTGTTAGTTGTTTTTGTTAGTTTAGGCCTAGTTGGTCTAAGGTTGGGATTTGGGTTCAAAATGTGTTCTAGACCCATGAAGGATGTAAAATATGCCTTGAGGTCATTAAATATGGTTATTTCATCTAAATAAATAGCATAGAGGCCCTTTATTCTAGTTGGCATAGTAAATGTAAAAGATGCCAAAAGTTATCATGACAACATTTGCAAGAAATTGCAAATGTTGCATGCAACTCGACAACATAGGATACCCACAAATGTAGGAGAGGGAATTAATTTAAAATAGCCTAGAAAGGTGTAGAATGACATCTAAGACACTCTGAGGCTTGAATCCCGAAGAGAGAGTTTTTTTAATGAAATTTTTGTGAACACGAGAAGAGAATTCCTTGAATATATTGCACAGTCTACTTTTTTGCTTGTTAATGGTGATCTAATGGATTGAAAATTGAGATCCAATTGTGGATTCATGTAGTGTGGATTTTTATAAGACTTTTCTTTTCAGTGTGTTATTTCTTTTGAGTTAATCTTCAAGCTGTAGGAAAATAAGTGTAAATTAGGTAGTCTGCAGGTGTCTTTTAGACTGTTTTTGCTTTCATGGCTCCCACTTGAGATTCAACCATAGATATCTTTAAAGTTTGGATGAATATTTTAGGGGAGCCTCTATACATTCTATATATACAAGTAAGAATTTAGGGAATGTGTTTATCTATTTTTAAGACCATGCCCTAGGCGAGCTAGGACAGTCTGGTTAGAGGTATGGTGAGGATAAAACCATTTGTAGAGACAAGAGTATGAGATGGAGAACTAAACCAAGAGTGGAGTCAATTTTGTTAGAGTCCCATAGGTCCCTAGTGTCTATTTCATATCTTGGCCAATCCATTTGGATAGAGTTTTGGAGAGAAATCAGTAAGTTGCTTGTAGAGAGCCAGAATAGGCTTAAAAGCCGTACTTTCTAGGACAGTGATGCACGGACAACTTGGAGATCTTAGAACTTAAAAATGATTTAGGTCTCCCAAAATGGTATCTGGATCCCTGATTAGTTTTGGGGGTTGTGTGCAAGTTTTTAGAGAAAAGATTGAAAAACTCATTGAATAGGGCTAATAGGTGTTTTAGGCCTAATAGGGAATTTGGGTTTGAATTTGAAACTCGATTGTCTTGGGGTGAAAGACCTATGAAATTTGGATTGAGTGGATGTGGATTGAAAATTTAGAGCATATACAAGACCCTTGTAACATGTCTGGTGTTTGTTTCATGGATTTGACATTGAAAGCCTCGGAACTAATGTGGAGCATGGTGAGACAAAATTGTTGGTGGATGTCCTTCAAGGTGAAGCACAATAGTTGAAGTCTTATAGAAGAGTTAGGGAGAGTCTTAGGCTTAGTTCCTAGAGGCTAGAGTGGTCCTATAGAGAATATTAGGATCCTAATTGGACTAGGACAAGAGAAGTTCTATCTTGTGGTATTGTGTAAGCACACCATTGAAGTTTTACTTCTATCAATATGCAAAATATAGAATCATAGATAAAGAACGCCAAATATTTGAAATAATGTGTGAAAGACATGTCATTTCATGGAATGTAATGATTTCAAGATATGCACAAAATGGATATGTTGAAAAGGCTTTAGAAACTTTCAAGCAAATGCAATGTGTAGGTGTAATCCAAATTTCACAAGATTCTCTAACTGTTAGAATAACTAAGAGGGAGGGGGGGGGGGTGAATTAGTGGCCTCAAAAATATTACAATAAATCAACCCAAAAATTTAGTACCACAATATTAAGCCTCTAGTTATCTTCAGTCCTACAAGATGTATGCCTTCAAACAAACTTGTCAAATAACTACTTCTCGAAGTTCACTGTTTAAACCTTTTCTTATGTTTGTGGATTAACAGTCTTTCATTTACAAAAAAAAGTAAATTTCTTAGTGTATACCGATCAATATAGATAAGTTATGTGTAATGAAAAACACTAAAGTAATGACTCATAAACATATTGACACATGGATTTTAAACGTGGAAACCCTATTAAGGGAAAAACCACTTGGGACCAGTAACCCAAAATTTTCACTCTTCTAAAGTGAGCTCGGTGAAGATCCAACCCTGTTAAAGGTTAAAAACACACTATTAGGTGTGACCTTATTAGAGGATTTAAATGGAATATTTTTTCACTTGATATCTGGCATCTCTATGCTACCTTCTCTAACCAAACCCAGTGTAGTTTGTCAAATGGTATCTGGCATCTCATGCTATTTTCATGATCAAAATTTTTGATACTCCTTGGGATGTATCTCAATATAGAAAGGATTGTCAAGTCTTGCTCGGTTAAGAGAATTTTTGAATCAATGGTTAAATTGAAACAATAAAAGATTTGTTGACACATATAACTTATACTTGTAGATTTTCAGATCTATTGTAAGCTCATAATACCTTTCTGATCAATGTATCTTTTCAATACCTTTGCTCCACTTCTTTCTTCTCGGTGATGCTATGCTTCTCTGTTGCTCGGTGTCCACATAAATCTTTAGCTCTTTCCTCAGCTTGATTGATCAGGACTGTATGAATTTTTTCTTCATCAGTTTCTCTTCAACATCCTTCTTTTCCATTCACTCCCCTAATTCATAATGAATTAGATTATCTCTTTATAGACATGATATCACCGTTTCTCACTTCTTGATTTTCTTGTTCTTGGTGTGATCCACAATCTTAGCCAATCTTGCTTTAAAGCTTAATTCCTATTTGTTGGCTCACTTTCAACACCCAAGTTCCAAATTCTTAAATCTGGTCAATTTCCTAAATTGCCCCAATATCTTGTTTTGGTTTTGTTAACATTGTGTTTAAAGCTTATGTTTCATAAAGGAACATTTAGGGTGAACTATGAATTTAAACCTCAAAGTTCAAAGTTCAAGTTTGAAATGCAGTTTGCAAGGTTCGAAGTTCAAAGTTCAAGTTTGAAGTGCAGTTTGCAAGGTTCAAAGTTCAAGGTTCAACGGTATAGTGCAAAATTTAGTTTAAAGTTTGAGTTCTAGAGTTTAAATATCCAAAGCCAAAGTGCAGATTTGAGTTTGAGTTTGAAGTCAAAATATGAATTCAAAAGTTTAGAATAGTGAGATGATCAAGTTGAAAGGTGCCTTTTAATGTGGAAAATTGCAGAGTGGAGGTTTTCCTCATTTTTGGGATCACTAGGTCTCATCTAAGAAGGAGATAATGATTTTATAGATGCCAAATTCAAAGGAACTAAATATGCATCAATAACTTGGAGATACAAAGATATTCATAAATCCTATTGAAGGAATATATGCACAGGCTTATCAAACTGTAGGGTTCATTCTCATTCTGAAGCCAATTTGAATTATCTCCTTATCAACTAATAGCATGGGAGAATATGTTACCATTGCTACAATTCAGAGGCATCTCCAAAAGCTTATAAATCTCTCAGGCTTAACCTTCCAATCTAATATGTATTTTTATAGAGGTTAAATTTGAAGGGAGAAATGATAAATTGATTTCCAAATTAGATTAGAATGGTCACAGAATGCCAAGTTTGAAGCAGAGTGGACTCACTGCAAATTGCTTGATGAAATGCCTCAACAATATCTTTCCTCAAACAAAAGTAGAGATTTATGATAAATTAGTAGAAGTTGATCCTCAATGTTATCCATCAAATTTGTGTGGAAAGAAGGATTTAGGAGCAGCTATGGAAACATCAATGACTCAGACTTCTATGACCACAGATTGGTCAAAGATAGAAAAACAAATTTCCAGAAAGCATAAAAATGGGTCTCGGTGCGAGGGGAATATATTTTTACTCAACAGTTGGATTTTTCTCAAATTGATATATGTTATGCAAAGGAAAGTTGTACAGGCTTCCATTGGAGCGATTTCTATAATGATTCCTAAAACAAAAGTTATTGTCTACAGACCACGGGTGTGTAAAACTATCATAAAAATGACAGTCATGGTTTATTTATTTATTTTGGTTGTCTTCAACAAAGTTTCAGAAATATAACTACACATATCATTAAAATATGTTAAGTTATATTATTATAAACTTTTAAGTCAAACATTTATAAAGGTATCAAATGCACAAGGAGAAAATCATCGGGAATAGAAGGTGAGAAGAAATGAATTTACTTTTAAGAATCAGTTATAGCAACCGAAAAACTATTCAGAAAGGTTATTTATTGTAGAATCAGGGACAAGGACGGGGGTTCTTTTTTTTGCTGGAGTCTGTGGGCTACAGGAGGGGATTTTCAGTTAGTTTTCTATTTGAAAAAGAAACTTAAAAGTATATTTTTTTTATATGAATGGAACAAAAAATTATGCTGTGTGAATCCATTGGTTTATATTAGCATATTGATCTCTATTGGGATATTTCTTGAATATCAGGAATCTGTTTTCAAGTGGATTTTTTTGTAGTTTTCTTTAGTATAGTTTTATTTTCAGTAAGTAAGTTCTGAAATTGAAGTCTGTGAGCTTCATTTAGTGTTAAAATATATATCTTTCATTCATTTTTCATGACATGTTGATGTATGAAATGCTGCAAAAAGCCTTATTCGCTTTCTGGTTAAAAGTGTGTGTTTGCGAAAGCAATATGTGACTGTCAGAATTCATTTAAAATCAAATAGGGAGCTATACCTTAATTCAGAGAATTATAAATCTGGATATTATAATTCAGTTGTTAGTTTGAGATTATTGTCTTTTCATGGGCTTAGAGTGAGTAATTGATAATTTATAGAAAGAAAAATCTGTTTGCTAACACTATTTTATCTCGTAGAAATCTTCTTGCCAACTAGATAAAACAACTTTAAATGTTTTACTTATCACTGGCTTTAACTTGTCAATGAAAAAGTGTTAACAACCAGTTAAGTCTATCTTTAGCTCTGCCATCTAAGTATTTTGTCATTTCTAAACTTCAGTTCCTTTCAGTGTTTTAACTCTTTGATAGCTTCGATCAACACTTCAGTTCTCCTCGAGCTTCTCCGTCGGTGTTGTCTATCCGTCGGGGTTGTCTGTCCTTCGAGGTTGTCTGTCCATTGGCTAACACTATAATTCTGGCCTTCAGTAATGCTTTTGATTCTTCTCGTTGGTAATGCTTGTCAGTTTCTTTGCTCGGGCATCACTGTGACTTTGCTCTCGGGTTTCTCTGTCTGTTAGGTTCCACTAACCATTAGTTTTTGAAGTCACTTAGTGAATACTGGTCTTTTATGCATTACTGAAAGAATAATCTTTATCTCTTTGTATCTCTAAAGTCTTTGACACTTTGTATATAACCAATCAGATTATATCAAGTTGACAGGAATGAAAATATAGTCCATTAACTGATTTAATGTCTTGCATTATCCTATTGCATTTCGGGGATCAACTTAACATCTTCAAACATTCAATCAGTTATATGTAATCAATATCTCCCTTTGGCATTATTGGAAACACACTAAATTATCACACTATATTATTACTAATACAATATGAAATATAATAGTTGAAGTTCATCAATATCTCCTATTATAAATAATACAAATGTCTAGCTCTCGGTAAGCTCATATAGCTTAGATTTGTTTCTTGCAGAGTGTGTTCTTCAATCTTCAATCCCTTTACTGGATAGATGTAGTAGCTTCTATCTCTATTTGTGATATGTGCTCTGCCTTGACTATTCCTCTCCTTTAACATCTCTTTTTCCTTTGACATCAATAAGTCATCTCTCCCTTTGCATGTATTCTCTTCCTCATGATACTTCTCTCCCTTTAATGGATATTTCATATGTAATATCTCCCTTTGGATAATGATTAACTCTCCCTTTGAATTCTTAGGAACTTCTCTCCATGGATAATGATATAATCTCTTCCTAATAATGAGATCATCTCTCCCTTTGACAACAATGCCAAACAATTCTTGCATATCATCTTCCATCCCTTTTTATAATATACTCATTGAATTTCCCTATCCATCAGTAATACAATGACTCTTGTTTTTGGTGCAGGTATGTACCTTGCTGTGTACAGATGTATCTTTGTAGTCCATCTCTGTGCTTGCATCAACTTGAATGATCTTCTAATTGTGTGTAGGCTGATGCAATCTCCTAGTCAGCTTACAGACCGATAGACAAGGGTTGTACCCCTAGTCTCCGTCTTAGGTACTCAAATGTATCTTTTGGTAATGGCTTGGTAAAGATGTTAGCTAATTGTTCCTTGGATTGAACATATTCCAATATCACCTCTTTTTCTTTCACTTGTTCTCTTAAGTAATGATACTTGATTGCTATATGATTAGTCTTAGCTTGCATGACTAGAGTCTTTGATATGTTTATTGCACTGCTATTATCACAATAGATAATCACTGGTTCAAGAATCTTTATATTAATACCTTCCAGTAACTATTTGATCCATGCAATATTGGAGCAATTTGCAGTAGCAGCCACATATTCTTCTTCTGCAGTAGACTAAGAGATGCATCCTTGCTTCTTGTTGATCCATGTGACAAGTCTGTCACCCATGAAGAATGCTCCTCCAGTTGTTCTCTTTCAGTCATCAATGTTTCCAGCCCAATCAACATCTATATAGACTTGTAGCTCAAATTTTCCTTCTCTTTTATACCATAAGCCATAGTCCTTGGTGTTCTTTAGATATCTAAACATTCTCTTGACAACAGTCATACAGAATTCTTTGGGATTAGCAAAGAATCTTGCAACTTGTTGACAGGACTTTGTGACCAAGTCCGCCAACAGATGTAAGGTGTCACTGAGTATCGAGGTACCGGTAAACTTCACTTGTAAAGGTTTT
This sequence comes from Thuja plicata, assembly GCA_018584345.1. Lineage (NCBI taxonomy): Eukaryota > Viridiplantae > Streptophyta > Pinopsida > Cupressales > Cupressaceae > Thuja > Thuja plicata. Next base: position 1,475,355 of record MU224874.1, on the reverse strand, counting down.
TTGGGGAAATGAGATTCCTCGGGACTCCAAGCATGTGAGAGTTGGGTCTTGACAGTGTGGGGCTCAGTTGGGAAATGTGACTATTTTGTTTGAGGAAGATAGCTGGTTATCTTAACTCATCTTCTCTGGGGATTCAAGTAAATGGGGTTTCCTGAAAGTGCACATTCATTAGACAAATAAACTTCAAAAGATACTACAGAGTTAGAAATATTTCATCTACCTATAGTTATACTAAACATTCAATACATCAAAAATTCTCTAACACACTACACCAAATACCGAAGAAATACAGAAGCATCAGCTCATATTAGATCAGTAGCAAAGGAAAAGGAGGTCATTAATCTACTTGAAGTATCAGAGCAAAGGACATAAAGAACACAAAGCATAAAATAACATTAACCTAGAAGTTAGAATGCTAACAACGTCATTGATAGAACTCCTCCTTCATTAACATATCTCCAGTGAGCAATGGTGTGTGTTACAATGGTAGCTCCAAGGGAGCATTTAACTATTGAAAGCTTAGAAACTATGGAGCATTGAGCTCTACAACTAAGAACTGAGAAAACCAAATTGCTATTAGCTATGGACTACAAAATCATCAATTTTTCTGACCCTTGGAATGAGGTCAGACTTATTATTTATACACATCATTTGACCTAAAACTTGACCTAACTTACTTTACATCTTACAATATAATACTATTTCCAGTGTTCGATAATACCTACGCCATGCTACAAAAGACCTCAAGACGGAGAAGGTCTAACATGTCAGAAGAATAAGACAAGAAAAGAGGAGTGGAAGAATCAAGATCAATAAGAGAGCCAAGAGGAGAAAGAAGAAATCTGATCCCCTAGGGATCGAGGCTACATGCCTCATAAATGGGAAAGTGGTGCCCTATCTCTGATGTGCTAGGTGTAACATTAAAGCGGCACCTTGGGAAGACCATCTATCAGAAACCTCTTATCGAGCCAATGTGCCTTATTGCGGTTACCTGCCTTTTGAAAACCTTTATTAACTACCTTGAAAGTGACCGGTCGGCCTTGGGAACCAGGACACGGGTCACTTAAAGAGTACAAAAAAATGTGGGATCTAGAATTATAGGATCCAGGAACTACATTTTGAAAGAATGAATGAATACAACTGATACATGGTTGGCAAGATTCTCCTGGCTCTAGAGAACTTTATTATTTATGATTTTTCCCAAGCCTCAAACACTTGGCCTATGCTTTCTTCATCTACATCTTTGATGCTATCCCACCGACTGTGGAAACCTCCAATGCTTCCTGAACCTCTTCGGTCTCATTCCAGAATTCATCCACCATCTTGATGGCATCATGTGATCAGATCATTGTGTTGGATAATCTAGATAACCTACCCTGGTCAAAATCTCCAGCAGGCAGATACAGGGACTCCATCCATTCATAAAACTTGTTGAGGAAGTAGTCCTCTATGGTACATGTTCTGGTGGTGAGGGGATCAACTTGCGATACTCTAACCATGAATGCTTGAAACAAACCCAAGGGGTATTGTGTAGCTGTCACTTTCTCTTTCAAGGCCTTAACCAGTTCCTTGCATACCTCACCCTTGAGGACAAGTTTGGAGTACTGGGCCTAGAGGGAATCATATGATTCATCTCCCAAAATCCCTGCCTTTGTGGCAATTTCTTCTTCTATGTTACATATTTCTTCCAGCTCAACCTTCCATTTTTCATACTTTTCTAAATCTTGCTCCCATATAAGAGTGGAGCCCTTTGCCTAGCTGAGAAGAATGTCAACTCAATAAAGGTCTGGGAGGGATGCCACCAAAAATTGTCTCATGATAGTCACTTTCTTGGTGGCCCACCCATCCACAGCCTATGCCTTCTTCTTCATGATTCGTAAGGAATCCACATCGCCTTGTGCAAGCAACAATCTAGAGGAAGGGGGTCCGAGGTGGACTTTAGACAAAGGTTGTGTAAGTTCTACCAGAAGCGCAAGGAGATTGGAATTTGTCTCTCTTTCCTCCTTTAGCTTCTGGCCTTGCTTGATGTATCTAGCCTCTATTTCCTTGGTGGCTTCCCTTAGCAAGTCCAATTCACCTTGCCTATCTCTCCTCCCTAGTGCTACTTCTGTTACATTATAATCTTTAGGCCTTACGACCACTGCATCTGCACCTGGTGGGGGTGTTGTGATAATAAAAAATGCACTACCTATTGGATTAGTTTGAAGAGCATGGATTGTCCATGCTTTCTTGGGCCTTTTAGCTTCTGCATTCTTGACCATCATTTCAACCAACGAGAGTGTAGCGCCTGAGGTCACCGCCAGGGCCTTTCTTTTGTTTGATTCAACCAGCCATTGGGATGGCCAGGGCGGCTTTTTTGTTAAGACCTGTTCACTAGGATTCCTTTCAGAATCTAGCGACACATTCCCAGAATATACATTATCTTTGGGCTCTTTCTCCCGCTCTTGTTCCAGTTCCTTTTCCTGTTCTCATTCCTTTTCCTTTTCTCGTTCCTTTTCTTATTCTCCAAAACCCTCAATATTTTTTGTCATACTGGCATCTTCCATTGTACTATCCAAGACCTTTTCTTTGGTCTCAATATTATCTATATTTTTATGGACCTCGTCCCTCCCGGTGTTAGCTAATTCTATATTTTCATTTTTTGGGACTTCTTGATCTATATGTTGCTACTACTCTTGGGCACCATTGGCCTCATTTGTTGGGATATTATCCTCCATTGGTACATCCTTTGGAGGTGGGTGAGGTCTCTGGCCAAAATTTAACAAGGTAGCTGCCATTACTACCTCACCAAATGTGCTCTGGGGCACTTGATCACCCAGAGTAACCAAAGGCATTTAGAGCGTGATGATCAAGGGTACGGTTTATCTTGTGGGTCTGGGTTCCCTGACCATCGGTTGCTCATCTATGGGTTGCCTTAGTGTGTTTTCGGTCTCCTAGACCAGTATCTTCTCTTGTTTGGGCCCTGTTTGTACTTCTTCCCAGGCCTCTTTCTCTGATGTATCCTTTTCTACCAGGATTTCCTTTTCTATGGGGGCTTCTCCTTTGTCCTATGATATAATCTCCTCCACCACATGACCTATACCTTGTTGGAGTTCCATGAGCTCCTCCGTCAAGAAAGTGTCATCAAAATCATCATGCGGGGGTGAGGAGTCTGAAATATCTTCCAGTTTAGGGGATTTTGAACTGACATCCACTGGGGCATCTTCGACATACTAGGACTGGTGGCTGCACTTGGTGTAGGGGTCACCTTCTTCTTCTTTCTTTCTAGTGGAGCCCCAATGTCTAGAATACTAGTAGACTCCACCTCAGTGAAAGTCTATCTACTCATCATTGCTACCAATGACGTGGATCCCATCGGGTGAGCAGATGCCATTGGAGCTACAAGGAGGCCAGAGGATACCTGCATACTTATTTGCTAGCTGGCTAGCTTTTCCAACTCCATTTGTTGATGTAGTTGAGCCATCAGAAGGGTGGGGACTTGGGGAGGCACTTTGGGAACCAGGACACCCTCTTTCTCTTTCCCTTTGCTTGTGCTTAGTTCATCGGCCATGGTAGATGAAGAAGATTCAACACCGACTTAAGAGGGAATGGCCTTTTTGACCATTGGTTTCTTTTGGGTGGTCTTAGGACACGCCCAGGCAAAATGCTAGCGACTTACTTCTATAATGGGGTGACATACCCATTCAATTGTTAGGTCCTCAAGGGTGGCCCAATCCACTGGAGGAAGATCTAGCTTGTCCAGTCCTTGTTCTATATATGCTGGATCTTCCAGCGGCCCATCATCTGTAAAGCCTTTTAGGAAATTCTGAAGGTCATGTGCTTTCATGAGTCCTTTATTGATCCATGAATGTTGTCAAGCCCGAAGATCAAAACTATCTTGGCAGTGTACCCAAAAGTATTCAATATCTACTTCATGCGGTGGCGATGCTCGGGGAAGTGCTATGGAAATCTTTCCAAGAGGATCATAGTTCTTCTAGGTGTGGTGGAATTCCACCAGCCCTAGGTGCTTCAATTCACTATTTTCCTCCCAGGCTGCATGTCTAATTCCCACATGAGAAAGGGAATGGGATGTTGATGACATTCTTCAATGTGAGGAAGGCGTACAGATCCATCATCTACCGATAGAACTCTAAAAGAATAATTATATCTCTGCAATACCAGGGAAGAGGATGGGGATTCCCATTGAAGCATGTCACCCAAATGTAGGTGTGATGTTGGAATTGAATGAAATAGCAGCCGTAGGAGCTGACCAGAGTCATTACTGCTTGTGACAGTCGGTACCCAGAATCCTGAGTAAGTGTTAGAATGTTGTGGTAAATTAAAGTATCATTTACCCGAAAAAAATTTGAGAAACTGAGTTCCCATTTCACTTGGGGATAATGATCCCATGGTGTCATTTGGCTCAGGCCATTTACAAGATCCCCAACTATTCCCAAACCTAGAAAAGTTGGTCTTTGTAGTGCTAGTGCCCATAACACATATGATGTCATGTAAAACTTGGAGTTCTGGGCAACCCCCTTTAGCTGCTTGTCTACATGGTTGGATATGAGGGTCGCCCAGTTGAAAGTCTGACTGTGAGTGTTGATGCAGTACAAAAAGTAGTACATCCATGCCGAGAAATCCCGGGCATGGGGCAATCTAAAAATCCTGCATAAAAATAGAATGCCCGCCTGAATGGGCTCTTTGAACTCCCTACAAGAAATTTTCAACTTCATCCTCTTGTAATCCCTCTTTGGGACTTTTAGCCAGTGGCTATTGATATGTTGCTAGGAAATGAGTTCAGCACCCTTGAACTCCTGCAATGTCTAGAGTTGATTCCGGACAATGGATCCATTGAACTGTGGGATCCCCAGCCCCGAGGCAAAAGTTGTTGCGTCTAGAGTGACGATCATTGCTGGGTACTGTAGTGGCTTGGGATCTAGAAGTAAGATGGTCTGAGTCGGCATGTTATACAATGTTGCTAGTTGGAGTATTAACTCTGATGATTGCACTAAACAAGGAAAGTTTTCCGCTTGATGATGCTGGAGGCGATTTGAGTGGCCAAATTATCTCCAGTGGCCTTCAATCTATAAATGGCTTGAATCAAGCCTTGCATTTCCACCCAAGGTCAGGGCCCTGTGTCCATTACCTCTTGAACTCTAGACTCTATCTTTGATCCCACAATGGCACTATCCTTGGGATATTTGGAGGTCAAGGGCAGCTTTGCAAACAACCTCTCAGCCTTGGTTTTGGTGGCCACTCAGGTGGACGTGGTAGAAAGCTCCGGGCTGGAAGGAGGGGTGATCACTTCAGACATCTTTGATCAACTTATCTGCAACCTGCAAGACCGAAGCACCATTAGAAAATGATATATATAAAATAATATTAGAACTCTGGGGAAATCATCACCGCCCTGCATTTGTTCAACAAGTGTTAGCATACATCAAAAATTTCTAGAATACTTGTAATAGACGTGAATAGGACTCTGGGGGAATTAAATCAAATGACAAGGGGAAATGTAGGACAAGGAATTTCTTGAGCCTTGGATCCCAGATAATATAGCCATTTCTGTGCCGATGTGACCAGTAAGAAAGTGTATTCGGTTGACGTGGGTTAGCACGTGGTCAGGTGGTAGGCGACATAAATGCATTAATGGTGACAAGTGGGCTGACATGGGGTAAAATAAATGCTAGATGGGAGATGGTTTGGATGCCCACTCATGGAAAATTAATCCCATCATTAAGGTGATGAGACGAAGTACAGAGAAAATTGCCATGGCTTGAACCAGCAAGGTGCCAAGTTTGAACTGTGGTGACTCTGTCTCAACTAGCTCGGTCTTGTTAGCTATTTTCTTATATAATCATTTATAATAGAAATGAATGCTAGAATCTCTAATACCCAATTTATATTCTCACAGGGAAAATGCTAAATAACAAGGATGGAAATCCTTCTACACTTTGGGCTCCACATACCCAGGCGGGTGCACCTTTGACAGAGTATTATCTTTCAATAATCTTAACAGTGGATTAAGGATTTGTGATCCTTCCTCTTTTTATGCCACCAAGCTTAGGAAGGCTAACCTATTGATTCACTCTTCAAGGAATCACTAAAATGAATTGTAATGAATAAAATTAGCTAGACATGTATTTGAGATAACAAAAATGTAAAGATTGATTAAAATTGAATTGATGATAACTATTGGAAAGTGACAATGCAAGCAATTGTTATTTTGTCATTGCTATCAAACCTTAATTGGTGAGACTATTGTTATCTATTTGAGTACCATATCTATTGTTGATGAAGAATATTTAACAAGAAGACCAAGTGAATGGTTGAGTTAAGGCAAATAAAAGGGTACTTGATCAGTTGGCACTCTGGCAAAGTAATTTGTTGTTTATCTTTTGAAGACAATTTTTCTGGCTGTTCTGTGCCGAGAAAAGTTTCTTGTGCCGAGAAAAATTGCTTATGATGAGAAAAGTTGCTTGTGCCGAGTAAAGTTTCTTGTGATGAGAAAAAAAGTTGCTCAATTCCGAGCACCATTGAAATTGCTGAGTGGAAACAGTGATGTTGGCTGACTAACAGTAATTGGATTAATGATGAGATTTGAGATCTCTGGCTGACTTAGTTGATTTTATTGGGATATGTAATGTTAATTAAAGATTTATCCATGTCATTTAATATATGGGTAACCATAATTAATGCATGGTTTCAAGATTTAATTAGAGACTACTTTGGAGAAGCAAATGTAATGCAAAGATGGAATGATCCGTTGGATCTGACCTAACCTAAGATCTACGATCTTATTTAACCAGAAAAAGATTTATCTGACCTAGATAGAGAGGTATATGATAACATCAAGGGGTTATTCATTGTGTGTGGATGAATGTATGTGTATGCAAAGGTTTTCATAGTTGATTTACTGTTTGGCATGATCTAGCAGAGAAGGCAAAAGACAGAAGCAAAAAGTTGCATGTGTGATTGCTTGACAGATTTCCAAGCAGATCAGAAGGTTGAAATGACAATGCACGATACTCAGTAAGTTAACATCAGAGCTGTAATTGGATCTGAATTGCAAAGTAAGTTGTATGTACCAGATCACAACTGCTGATTACTTTCTTACCATTGTATCAGTTAAATCCTTTAACAAGGTTGAATTAGCAATCATTTGTATAAATCCTCTAACAAGGTGACATTCAGATTGGAATATTCTAAGTCCTCTAACAAGGCCACTCTTGACAGGGTGATTAAATACTTTAACTAGGTCACACCTAGCAATGTGTTATTGTAACCTTTCACAGGGTTGGCTCCTCATAGGGCATCACTTCAGAAGAGTGAAAATTTGGTAGCATGTTACTGGTGGTTTTTCCCATATTGGGTTTCCATGTTAAATACTTGTGTCAACTTGTGTGAATGCTTATGGTTT
>MU224874.1:1404625-1464665 GCA_018584345.1 Thuja plicata | reverse complement strand
CAAAGCCTTGTATGGATTAAAACAAGCTCCTAGAGCCTGGTATGAATGACTTCATTCCTATCTAATAAGTATTGGATTCATAAGGACTAGTGAGAACAGTAATCTTTATTTGAAAGAAGATACTAATACTACCACTTTGATTGCTGAAATATTTTTTGATGACATCATATTTGGAGGCAATGATATGCTATGCAAATCATTTGCTAATGAGATGAGCAAGGAATTTGAGATGTCTATTTTTGGAGAGATCAAGTTCTTTCTTGGTCTGCAAATCATTAAACAAAGTGAAGGTATTTTCATTACTCAGTCCAAATACATCAAAGAAGTTCTGAAAATATTCAAGATGGAAGATTCCAAACCTGTTGGAACACCGATGGCTACTGGATGCAAATTAACAAAGGAAGACAAGACAACAGAGGTAAATTAGACTATATAAAGATCAATGATAGGAAAACTCATGTATGTTGTACACACTAGACTAGATATTGCACATGCAGTAAGAATTGTTGCTAGATTTTCTGCTAATCCTAGGGAATCACATATAACTGCTGTGAAAAGAATACTAAGATATCTGAAGAATACTAAGGAATTTGGTTTATGGTATAGAAGAGAAGGCAAATTTGAACTAAAAGTGTTTATCGACGCTGATTGGGCTGGAAATCTTGATGATCGGAAGAGCACAACTGGAGGAGCATTTTTTATGGGTGACAGACTTGTCACATGGATTAGCAAGAAGCAAGGATGTATCTCTGAATCTACTGCAGAAGCAGAATATGTTGCTGCTGCTACAAACTGCTCAAATATTGCAAGGATCAAATAGTTGCTGGAAGGTATGCATATGAAGATCAAAGAACCAGTAGTTATTTATTATGACAACACCAGTGTAATAAATGTTTCCAAGAATCCAGTCATGCATGTAAAGACTAAACACATTGCCATCAAGTATCATTACTTAAGAGAACAAGTTCAAGAGAAAGAAGTAATACTTGAATATGTGCAATCAAAAGAACAATTGGATGATATCTTCACCAAACCACTACCCAAAGATACATTTGAGTACCTGAGGAAAAGACTAGGGGTAAAACCCATGTCTAACAGTCAGTAAAAGGACTGAACACTGCATCAAACATACATTATTAGCATATCAAACATGATTGATGCAAGCATAAGTTGAACCTCAATGCTACATCTAAATACAGAAAGGTATATATCAAAACCAAGCACTAGAGAAGATTGTTATATTGATAATTTATAAGGGAAATTCAAGAAATATATTATGGAAAGAATAAATTGGTTGACAGAATGTCAGATATTTGTAAAATATTTGTTTGGCATTGTTTTTGAAGGGAGAGAATGCTTCTATATTATCATCATAAATTATTCATTATCAAATTAATCCAAATAGGGAGAGATCATATCCAAAGGGAGAGAATTGATATAAAAGTTGCAAATACAAGACACAACCATCAAAGAAGAAGAATAGTCAAAGATAAAATTGACACCTATAGAGGTCACAACACATCAGAAGAAGAAAAAAGAAAGCTGCAAGAATCAAATCTAAGCTTACACAGACCTTACCAGCAGTTAGACATTTTATCAGTTATCAAAACAAACTGTTTGGTAATTTGATGAATCTCAACAATTGTATTTCATATTGTATTAGACATAGTATAGTGTGATAATATAGTATGTTGCAATTTATGCCAAAGGGAGAGATTGATGACATGTAACTGATTAAATGGTTGACTATATTAAGTTGAAGATTATGCAAGACATTAAAATAGTTAATGGTTTGTATTGTCATTGATGTTAACTTAATATCATCTGTATGGTCATACACACAATGCTAAAGACTTCAGAGAATCAATGGAATAAATGTTATGCTTTTAGTAATACATAAAAGCCAAGTATTCACTAAGTGACAAACTACACCAATGGAGTGTACACCATCGGTAAAGAAAGAGATAAAGTCACGGTGATGCCTGACGAGCAGAAGACAGTGTTGCCCAATGAAGCAGAATCAAAGGATGCCTGACGAGCTAAAAATAATGTTGCCCGATGAGCAAGATCCAATGATACCCGACAGATGGAGATCCTGAAGCTAACTAAAGTGACATCGACGGAACTGGCAGTTGTCACTGATGACAAACTACAGAATTGACCGACAGAACAGAGAGATTAGATTACGACAAAATATCTAGCTGGTAGAGTTAAAAGATAGACTTAACTGGTTGTTTGATTTGTTTTATTTGACCATAGTTAAGTAAGTGATTTATAGATGATTTACACAATTGGAAAGAAGATAACTATGAGATAAATTAGGAGTTAAAGTCGTAAATCAATTTGGCTGGATTATTTTTCACGCCAAGAATCAAGAACCAAGAATTAAGGAATATCATGTCTATTTAAGAGACAAGCATAATTCATTCTCTATGTGGTCAAATAAGCAATCAGATACACGGGGGAGTGAACTAATAGAAGATGTTGAAGAAAAACTGATTAAGGATTAACTTCATGCAGTCCTGATCAATCAAGCTGAGGGAGAGCTAAAAGATTCTGCAGACACCGACAGACAGTAAAGCACAACATCATAGGGCAGAAAGAGTTAAGTACAAAGGAATTATATTGATACATTGATTAGAAATATATTGTAAGTAAATAGATCTAAAAATCTTCAATTCATTTGCATTAGAAATAGGTCATTTTGTTTCAGTTTAACCATTGAAGCATTAAGTCTCTTAATAGAGAAAGACTTAATAGTCTCTTGTAATTGAGGTATATCCTAACAGATTACCAGAAGGTTGACTCATGATAGTAGCACCAATATTACCTAAAGCCTATTGACAGTCTAACAAGGAGGCTGATTCAAGGATGGTAGTAAGATTTGCATAAAGCCTATTGACAGTCATGAGACTGATTCAAGGATGGTAGCGTAGATGCTAGATACTTAGTGACAACCTATGTATTGAAAATGCTCTAACAAGGTCACACTTAACAGTGTGTTTGTAACCTTTAACAGGGTTGGCTCCTAACAGGGCTCACTTTAGAAGAGTGAAAATTTGGGGTACTGGTCCCAATGGTTTTTTTCCTTAACAGGGTTTCCACGTTAAAATCCTTGTGTTATGTGTGTATGGTTTATTACTTTATTGTTTTACATTCTTCATATGCACTTATGGATTGATTGGTATACTCTGCATATTTACTGAGTATCGGTAAATATAGTTTACTTCTTATCAGTTATCAAGGAGTAAAAGGACAGACAAGGTAAATTAACAGATAGTTATTTATTTCAAGTAATTTAAAGGCATACATATTGTAGGGACTTAATAATTTGAGAAGTACTGATTAGTGGATTGAAGTTTGAAATTGGATAAATTTTTAAGGCCACTGATTCACCCCCCGTCCCCCCTTCTCAGTTATTAATGACATTCATGAAGCAATGGTTGAAAAGTACAAAGATGCAATATGTTTCATGATTTAAACTGATTGTGTATGCTTTGAAGAAATAGAATATAGGAAGAAATGGAGTTACCCTATGAGATATGAGGTCAGTGTAGAAGTTCTCACCATGCAAATAGAACATGTTCTATCTTTTGAGATTGATTCCACTCAAGAAAGATGGGGTACCTATGAAGAAAATTCTGCCGAAATCATAGATGAACAAAATAGGGCAGAAAGAAAAAGGAAGATTCAGAAAATGGTTGATAATCTTGTAGAGAAGACAGGTATAAGCCAAGATGAGATGAAAGAATTAATAAACAAGATCGCAAAAGGAGCTTCTGGGTTGTTTGGCATTTCTCCTACATTCCTTCCACCTCCTGAAGCTGTAGAGGTTGTTTATTCACCTCCTACTATGGTTGATGTACTTGATACTACCCCTACACCACCCAAAATTTTGTCACAGAGAACAAACATGACTGAAACAAAAAGGAAGAAGATATTCCTATGAGAAGAACAAGGTCTACTAAACAAAATTTAACCAATAAAAAAAAGAGTACAATAGAAGAGAAGAAATAAGAAAATAATATTGAAAAGGAGAAAAATGAGAAGGAAATCGAAGTGATAGCACAAGATAAACCAACTAAGACACAACTTTGGAAACCTGATCTGAAGATGTTGGCAAAGAGGATAGCTGATCAAGGAAAGCTAAATCAATTTCCTAGATACTATGAGAGTTATAATTAAAATGGTAAAATTCTAATTGAAGACATTTTTATTAATCACATGCTAGTATTTAAAAAGAATATACTTGAAATTGAAGGTACTATTCCTAAGGAATTATATGATAAATTGGAAGTAAGGAAGAAGTTAGCACTTAAATAATATGAAAAGATGAGGGAGAAAGCCATAGATATTATGCTACCTATTGTTTCATTTGATGAGAATAACAGAATAATAAAATCCATTAAGCCCCTGCTAAGAGTAAAATCAAGATTTATAAAGATTATGGAGAGAAAGTATGATGAAGTAATAGAGAAAACTAACAAGGCTATTGATAATGTATTAATGGAAGGTGAACTAGAAAATCCTTCACCTCCTAAGCACAAGGATACTAAGCCCAAAACCATTATGAAAGGAGAGTCTTCTAAATCTACAAAAGTATAGATTGACTCATCTAAGGATGAAGATGATAATAATTAGTTCTACAATACTATTAAGCAACCTGATTTCTTTGTAGTAGGTGTGCCTCTGTCTTTGGACACTTCAAAAGATAATGGTGACCCTTTGCAAGCACATTGAGTGGGGGATAAATGAAAGGGGCTATTGAGGAAGAAGATCAATGCTGTAATGACAAGTCTCTCTCACAACCCTATCTTCTCCTAGAGTGTCCTATAGGCCACTTCTCTAGCCTATTAGGGTTCTTAACTAACCCTAATCTTCCAAGGATTCTCTACTTAAATCCTTCACCAATTCAACTTGTCAATGCCATTTAGGAAATCAACTCAATCAACCATAAGCCCCATAATTATCTTCTTGTATTTTCACACCAAGTGACCCAATAAGACTATCACTATTAACCAATAGGGAGGAAGGGCCAAAACAAGGAAATTTCATCCAACACAATTCCTAACAACTTATTTTTCAATGAAACCCTAAACGAGTTCAAGAACTTGCTCCAAACTCACTAAAATAGGGCTACAAGCATTAGGCCTAATTAGGCACCTTTTTGCATATAACTTTAAATTATTCTTAACAAGATGAAAAACTAACTCCATATCCTGACACCCTTTTCAAAGACCTAAAGTATTTTCTAGGTCTTTCCTTCCCAAACTATCTTTATAGAGGGTTCCTATTTGCAAGCCTATATTATGGGTTTCACCATACACTAAGCATACCCATCAGGGTTTGAGTTTTCATCATGAATAACTCACCACCAAAGCTTCCCATTGGATTTGGGGATTCTTCATACACATTTTCTCCTCTCCACATGCTTTTATTGAAGCAACCAATGCTTTCAATCACTCATTTTTCCTCTGCAATTCACTGTGATCCCTAGTCGTGCAACTCTGGCTTGCCTAGGGTTGTATACGCTAAATGTGGCCTTCTTATTTTTCCATACACTTCAACATGGTCATTGGTCACTAGTCACATACAAGAATGGATATGAAATTATCCATCTTGCATTCCTGCATGAGTCGACCTATTGCCTCCTATCTAGACAGGGTTTTTTGAATAGCTCTCAGAATCGAGAGTCCAACAACCTAGACCATTACTAGAACAAAGGATTTAATCTAGAAATGTAGTGAAATATTAATCTAGGAATGAAATATTGTTAGATTAATCTAAGAAATAAGCATGAGATTAAGCTATGAAATGAACATGATAGTAAACTAGAAATAAGATTAATCTAAGAATGCTTGAAAGAAGCTAAACTAGACATGATTAATCTAATAATGACATTAATCTATTGCAAGGAAAATAAGAGCTATGAATACACAAGTATGAGTTAGAAATATTGTAGCAATTTGACACTTCAATAATGATTTCTCTCTTTTTTGAATGAGAAATGAGGTTCTTTTATAGAATGAGAGTTCAGTTAGAATAGAAAGTTTCCTTTCAGAGAAACAGTTAACACTTCAAAATCCAGTTCAGATTGGCAAGTTTCCTTGAGAGAAACAATGAACTGTTGTCTTTTTGAGTTTAACTGATTTGTTTCTCTTTTAAATCACAGTTAACTTAAAGTTTATATTTCTGAACTGGAGAGAATATTTAATTAAATAAATAGAATATGACCTCATAAATGTATTTTCTCAATTATTTGAACAATTAAATTCAACTATTGAAATGAGTATATTTATTTAATAATTAAATATTATTTGATTCCTTTTTAAGTATTTTAGCTAAAAGGGTAAATTTAATTTAATTAAAGTTCTAGGACTTTGTAATTAAAGTAATTCAATCATAGGGTTTATTTAGCCAATTACAATTGATACTTAGGAATTAAATGCAGTATGTGATTAATGCAGATTTAGGATTTTCTGCATTTGACACTTAGGTCAAGTAGAGTCAGTCAAAACTCAGAATTTCCTATTACAATAGGACTTTGATGATTCAGAAGATTGACAAATGCAACAAAATTGGTTAGGGTTGCAAGATGCCAATTTTGGGGTGGTACAAGGGAATCACTGTAAAATTAGAAAAAAATATTTCTAGGGCCCAACCTTCTCCACACATATAGTACAAAGATTCACCTCACCCATTCCAAGAGCCCACACAAGTGCCACAATGGAATGATGAGCTATGACCCCATTTACAAAAATTGCCTTGTTCAGACCAGCGACGGTGCACAAAACAAAAGTATTTACAAAATAAATGAAACAAGAACAAACACACAAACTAATCACATTTAAAATAAAGTAATTACATCAGTTACCTCATGCACAAATCACAGTGTAGAGTTCAATCCATTAAAACCAAAAATGTGTACAAAATGCTCAATTGTAACCAAATTCTCAATTACACAGTCCGTACACTGACTTCCAAACTTTATCCAACCCAACACATAGGTCAAGGGAGGCCTTATATAGTTGACCATGGCACTAATCTAACTATTTCTGATAGTTATACAACCAAATTCTTGAAGATGCATTATTGCAAGAAATGTTGTCAATGTTGTCAATGACAACATTGACAACTTTTTTTTATTCTTGCACTCAGACTTGGTCAACACGCTATGAAACTTATCCAAATGCACTATTATTCCTATTAGACCTCAAATTAGCTCTCCTAGACTCTAAAAATCATAAAATCCAGGGTTCCACCATTCTTGGAATATTTACCTAAATTAGACAAACCATTGCTTTCTAAACATGAAATGATCTAGTTTGGTCTTCTAACCAAACCAACACACCCTAGGACCTATCTAGTCCTATTATTTCACTAGTGGCTTGGCTAAGACCACTAAAACAAAAATCAAACTAGGAGCCCTAGGTTACCATCTAGCCTTACCTAGGTGCTCCTGCACCAATCAAGACACTAAGGAAGAACTTAAAGAAAGTATGGTTGAGGTAAAGAAGGAAGTTGAAACTGAGGTTAAAGCTAAGAAAGAAACAAATATATCCATTCTTGTTCCTTCAAATCTACTCTTGGAAAGTCATAATAAACCTTTGAACACTAATTTTAATGGTATGGGTGAGGAATAATTAATCAAGTTTTCATTCATATCCTTTACTAAGGCTAAGGATATATCGGAATAGAGGACAAAGAAAAAGACAAAGGTATTGGACAGGGCAATAGATAGAATCAACAAAATTCTACCCATACTTTCACTTTTCAAGGAAATGATACAGTGGATAATCTAAAAAATGCCCTTGATGACTTTGATGTTCACTTTACTTCTCTGGAGAAGGCCACATCTATGAAAGTTGAGAGCGAATACATGGCGAAGAAGTTAGATGAGATATGCCAGTCATTAAAGTGGGATATCAACATATTATACACCATTATCTCTGATATTAGGTCTTACATCAAGTATCAAAAGAAGATATACAACTATTGCATAAAACTTTCTATGCATGTATATAATGTGGTGGATATAATCTATAATGATGAGAAGGCATTGGATGACTTAGCGAAGAATTTTGGGTCCTCCTCAGAATCTGTTACAGAGACAGATAAGGAAGTATCCAAGTTAGTGGACAAAATCAATGTGCTTGAAACAAAGAAGACAAGAGTGTTGGGGAGATTTGTTATGTTGAGGAGTATGCTTACTCCTAAACTATCAATTCTAGAGAAAAACCTTGAGGACATGCATATGTAATCACCCAAAAATGGTCTAGTAGACTATGAGCCCCTTTCCAAACATTAAAAGTTAAATACTAGACTATATCTTGTGCTTAATAAATTTTACATATTTATTTAATCTCTTATTTTCTTGATCAAATCACAACTTAATAATTTATTTTATTCTATCCTAAAGTTTGACCACTTTATCCTAATCTTTATTTAATTAAAAGAATATGCTCCCTTTTAATTAAATAAAAAATCATTTAATTAAATAATAAAAATGATTTTATCCTAAGTGCACATAAAAAATAAAATAATAATAAGAAAAGTGCACTTTCCAATCAGATGGAATCTTTTGGAAAAGGCTTTTGCCTCTTGATCTCAACCACTCATTGTTTTGCCTCTTAATCTTAGCCTTTGGTTTTGCCTATTGAAGATATAAGCACATGGATCAACCAAGATTTAATCTCCACCATTGCTCATTTCTTTTTGCCTCTTAATTTTGACCGCCCACTCATTTCTAATCTCCTATAAAAGGAAGCTCTCTCCTCATTCTTGGGTAAGCTAGGAAAAATTGGAAAAGATATTTTTTGGAGATCTTGCTAATTGTAATTATAAATCTTGGAGCTCTTACATCTTTCCCTTTTGGAGATCTTGGAGTTCTTGCATATTGAAGCATTGTTGCATCCTAGCTCATATTGTATCTTGGTATCATTGGAGCATTGCATTATAATTTATCTTTGTTATCTACTTTCTTGCATCTATCTTAATTCATCTAGTTTAGATATACTTTCCTTACATTTCTTGCATACCATTTTTAGCTTAGATCTTGTACCTCATCTAAGATTACTTTGTATTATCATTTGAATCTTCCATTCTATAGTGCACCTTGCAGGGATCTTACTTATTAGGTTTATCTAAGAGCCACCATCATTATCTACATGTTTCTTGCACGCTATGGATAGGAAGCTATAAGTCGCTTCTTAGGACTTCCTCTTCATGGATTATCTCAAACATAATGATTTATAGAAGTGTGTCACATTTTAATCACACATTTTTGGTGCCCACCATGGGGTTGATGCCCCTTATTTTCCTTCTTTTTATTCACATTTTTTCTTTACATGGTTGTTCTATTGAATTTTTTCAAGGCTAACCCTTGTGCAAGTTGAGTTGAAGAAAAAAATCCTAGGGTTGTTTTGAAAGATTTGATCATATCTCACAAACAAATTGGCATTTTGGTCTGAATGTTTTATTGTAGGTTAGGGATGGTTCAGGTGTGTCTCAAAACAAAAATTAGTTTTTTCAGATCATTGTTCCATGAGTTATTATTTGTTTAAGATTTTTCATGAAAATTCATTTTTGGTCGCAAATAAAAATATTTTTCAAACAAATTTACATTTTTGGAAATCTCTAGAAATCCTATAGGGGGTCTATTCTTTTTTATTTTAGTTTTGATGAAATATAATAACTTAAAAATTTGATCTTTAAAAACTGGTATGTTTTGGTAAATTGAGTCCCTATGGCACACATTAAGGAATATTGCTAAAAATTTTAGGTTTTTGGAAAGCTCTCATATTTTTAACAGGAGTATCTTCTTTGCATTTCTAATTTTGGAGACAAAATTCTACAAAAAAAAATCAGATCCTGTTGACTAGGTCCAAAGCAAAAAAAATAAAAATTGTGATGAGCTTGCACCTTATTTTTAGCTTCATTTCATTACATCTTGCATTTCAGGGTTGTTGATTGGGTTTTATTGTAGTATTTTGATCTTTTATTTGCTTCCTAACATGTGGTTTTGCAGGGTTATTGCTTTCATTTGCATATCTTTTGTACCCTAACTTGTGGTTTTGTTGGATTTGTTTGGCCAAGGAATTGCATTGCCAAGACTAATAAATTTTGGGAATTACATTGGAGGTATGTAACTAGATCTTGTGTGTCTTTGTTATCATAAATCATTTTTCATAGGAACATAGCTTATTTATTTGTCTTTTGGTAAATGATCATGGGATTGATGTGTTTATGAGACAATATGAAGTAGGAGAGTATGCTATTTTCCTTATGGGAAATCAAAAATCTTGACTTTCATTCGCTATCAATTTCTTTCTTGTATTTACCTTTAGAGGGCCTGGCACAAGAGAAATATTTTTGGAATGACGCAAGTGGGGAAAAAGCGGACCTGAATACTACATCCCACTATAATCAAAAGCTTCCTTCAATCCAAAGAGAGAGGAGACTTGTCTATTTTCTATTTCTAATGTATCTTCATATATAGGCCCTAGTTGCCTCAATCTTTCTAAGTAAGACTACACTTGATTGGGCGCTTCTAGGGCCATCTTGGTCTCAATATTATTTACAAGACTACAAGGGGAGTATATTCAAATTTTATAGGGATGAGAGGTCTCAATTTTTTTTGTGAGACTATGCATTTTGAGTGCTTGTAGGGCTATAGGCCTCAATTTCACTTGTGAAACTACGAGGGAAAGTCATGAACGAATGTCCTTACTAGACAATTTTAGATAGAAGCTACCCGACTCACCTCCGAAAGTATCATAATATTTATGCAAGGATTGATCCAAGTGATTTCCCAGATCACCCCAAGATATTTACACTCACCAATTGTATTCCCAAGGACATAGTCCTAGAAAAAGCCAACATCACTTTGTGTGAGGAGAAGGAATATCGAGTATGGGAAACAATTTGATACTAAGCCAAATTTTCCTTAAGTAGCTTTTGTTTTATGTGTCTTTGATCATGTTAACACCTGCAGAAATCATTTGAACATACACATGATGGTACTATTCATAGGGTTTTTTTTCTTTGAGACTGCACAAATGCTTGTATCATGCAAGGTTGCTTTGTCCCTTGCTTGATTGTTTGAAGAATACTCTATGCATCACATTTACTTTAAAAAAATTGATTTTGAACTTAAAACTTGTTGTTACAACTAAAATTGGTTACTTCACAAATTACTAATCGGTAAAAACAAGGTTCTTGAGTCAAAAATTTGGGCTTTTTATGTTTGTTGTCTTAGTTATGCCTGAAGTAGTGTGAAATATCATGCAACAATCTAAAATTTCTAGTGCAGGAGCACCTAGGTAGGCTAGATGATACAATGTAACCTATGGCTTCTTCTATGTTTTTGGCTTGTAGTGGTTCTAGCCAGACCACTAGGTGAATAAAGGGACTAAGAGTCCTATGGTGCAGGAGCACCTAGGCTAGCCTCCATGTTTGTCCATTTTGGCTTGTACTTGACATTAGCCAAGTCAAGATTAGGATAGTTATATTTTGACCTTATTAGGTCTTTGCTATGTAGGCTAAGTGAGTTAGTCATTAGGACTAACGTCACATCAATAGCCATTGTTTGTAGTTTTCAAATTCTTAGGCTTAATTGTTAAGTTGATTGGTTAGAGTCTTGAATGTGTCCTAATCTCATAAATGAGGACATAGAGATGCTATAGGGTCTTCAATTCTATTAGATCCTTGAAATAGAGAGGATAGAGGTCCTAAAATGTAGGAAGGAGGCATAATTGAAAAGATGCCAAAAGTTGTTATTTTGTTGTCATGACAACATTTGCAATAATTGCAAATGTTGCATGCAATATGGTTACATCAGATTCTCCTTGATTCTAGGAGTGGGGAATCAACCAACAAGGCCCTACAATGGTGGAAGAAGGAATATAGTATAGGAGAGACTCGAATCATGCAGGGAGAGTATTCATTGTAACTTTTTGTGAAGAGAAATACAGTCTGCAATTTTGTGTTTTCAGAATTCCTGAGCATTTCCTTGTGACAGTCATACTTTATGGACTGAAAGCTTTGAAGTAATTGTTTTTTTGTGTTCTTAGGAGGATTAGAGACAATTTTCATTTAGTAAGTTAGTTGATTAGAGTTATTATTCAGTTGTAGGTAAATTTTTTTGTGTTTAAGTAGTTCACTGGTCCTATCCTGACCAATCAATCTAAATATGACTCCCCCATGAAATCTAATAATGGGAAATCTCCAAGGGTAGATGGAAATGTTAGGGGAGTTAGTAGTGTACATAGTTGTAGAGTTAGGAGTCATGGAAAGACAAGTAGCTATTTTTAAGACCAAGCCCTAAACGAGCATTCACTGTTCGGTAAGTGGTTTGGAGGAGAAACAGTGAGTTTCCATGAGCAAGGGAAGATAGATCTGTACAGTCTAAGTATATGATAAGTTAGGGTTTTGTGTTACCTTGACATACTAAGTTGGTCGAGTTCATACCAATCAGTGGAGACAAGTTTAGGACAAGTTTAGCATAGTGTTGCAGACTGTCCTAGTTTTTAGGCCTATTAACCCTATAAGACCTAGTTTGTAGGAACCCTATGTACGGAGGGATACTAAATTTAAAAACTTGAAAATGTCTTGTAAGGTGATAAAGGGTATCTAGATATGGTCTTATATTTTCATGTTATTTGGGAAAGTTTTAATTTAGTTGGGAAAAATACCCTGGATAGGGCTACAAGGAATTAGGCATACTTAAGCCAAAAAGTGTGAACTCGATTGCAAAGAGTGAAGAGACCCCTCAAGATGGATTCCAAAATGAGAAAATTTGATTTCTACATGTTGATGGACACCCCTGCAAATGGTTTAAGAATGTTAGAGTCAAAATTGGCATTTATACTGTTCTAAGTGTGAGTAGGAAAAGTGGAGAAGTGAAGTAATCATAGGGTGTTTGTCTTTCAAAGGGTGAAGCACAAGTGGAGACTCTTATAGAAGAGTAATATTAGGACTTAGCTAATGATGTAAGCCTAATAAGGACCTAGAGGAGATTAGGATCCTTGAATAAGATAGAGAAGATCTTCTTAGTGGATTGTGCAAGAAAACCCATTGGAACACTTACATCATATTGGTATCAGATCTTGATTAAAGATCAGGCTTGTGGTGGATGTTTCAGCCTAGTGAGTCAGTGGGAGAGAATACACCTAGAGGATCAGCAAAAGACAAATTCATGGTGACTAATGTTGAGCTAGCTAAAAAGGTGGAAGAACAAGAAGAAGACAACAAGTCATTAAGAGAAATATTGTCACAAATGGAGCAACTCTTGGAAGAAGTCCAAGACAAAGCTGAGAAGATGAAGGATAAGATTGACCAAAAAGAAGAAGAAGAAGAAGCAGGGGAGAAATGAGTGGATATAGAATAAGAAGCTCCATCCCCTGATCCTATCAGTGATCAAGAACCCTTCTTAAAGGCATTGAAGGCTTTGAGTGGTAAAGTTTTGGAGGGTGTGCCACTATTTAGTGGACAAATGGATCTAGATTCAGTAGTGGATTGGATAGACAACATAGAGAACCATTTTGAATGTGATGGTATCATACAGGCCCAAAAATTGAAAGTGGCCAAGTCAAGATTGAGAGGTTCAGCTCTCACATGGTGGAATTTTGTTCAAACTAAAAGAGAAAAGGAAGGAAAGAGTCCTATAGCCACATGGAAGGGCATGATGACTAAGATGAAGTAGACCTATTTTCCTGATGAATATGAAGTGAAGCTACATAGGAGGAGACATAATCTCAGACAAAAAGACTTAGATGTCCAAGACTACACTGAAGAGTTCCAAAAGTTGTGCCTACAGTCACAAGTGGTTGAAGATGAAAGCATCAAGCTAGCTAGGTATACGAATGGACTTAAATGGTCTATTCAAGAAGATATGAGTCTAGTGAACTTCAAAACCATCTTCCAATGCTATCAAATGGCCTTGAAGATAGAAGAAAAAGGAAAGAGGAAACAAGAACAAAGTTCTAAAGGAAGAGGTAGAGGAAGAGACAGTAGAGGACAAAGAGGTTGATATGGTGGGAGGAGTTCAGAATTAAGGACACAAGGAGAACTCAAATACAATGAGCAAAAAGAAGAAAGTTCTAGTAGAGGTGTTAGAGGAAGGAATTCCAATTTCATAGGTAGAAGTGGTGGACAAGGAAGAGGCAATTACTTTGCAAATATGAAATGTTACCATTGTAACCAAATGGGACACCCTACCTATAGGTGTCCAAAGAAGGGTAGTACTTCTCAAGGAGGTAACAAGAGGACTAATCTGGTCCAAGAAGACACAAGTGCAACTGATAAACACCTTGAGGTGCCACTAAAATTAGAGGAAGGTGAGAACCTCATGATGAGGAGAACATTGATCAAGGATCTAATCAAGGAGAAGCCAAGCCAAAGGAGGTCTTTGTTTAGAATCAAATGTAAGGTGATGGGTAAAGTAAGTAGGGTTATCATAGACTCAGGGTCTACTGATAATATTGTATCAGGGGAAGTAGTCAACAAGTTAGGTATGACAAGGATACCTCATACTCATCCCTACAAGGTAACATGGCTCAATAAGGGACAACATGTCTTAGTGAATGAGCAAGCATGGTTAGAGTTATCTATAGGGAGATATAAGGACAAGGTACTATGTGATG
This sequence comes from Thuja plicata, assembly GCA_018584345.1. NCBI lineage: Eukaryota > Viridiplantae > Streptophyta > Pinopsida > Cupressales > Cupressaceae > Thuja > Thuja plicata. The sequence continues at coordinate 1,450,023 of MU224874.1, read as the reverse complement.
TACTACCCATGGATGCATGTCACTTGCTACTAGGAAGGCCATGGAAATTTGACCACCAAGCTATCCATGATGGAGTGAAGAACTCCTATACTTTCAAGAAGGATAATATGACTTTCAAAATTCAGTCATTGTTAGAAGATGTAGAAGTAAAGTCAGCTAGCCCAAATGTACTAATGGTGAGTGAGAAAGAGTTCTTGGAGTCCATGAAAGAAGGAGAAGTATTTGGTTTTTCCCTAGTGTTGAAACCCAAGGAAGAGGAAGACAAAACAATAAAGAGGACAAAGCTACCACAAGAGATACAAGAAATGTTGCAAAAGTATGAAGGCATTGTAAGTGATGGACAACCATCAACCTTACCCCCTATAAGACCCATAAACCATAAGATTGACCTTATTCCTGGAGCTACCCTAACCAATAAGGAAGCCTACAAGATGACACCTCAACAGAATGAGGAAATAGCTAGGCAAATTCAAGAGTTACTAGAACAAGGTCTTATAAGGAAGAGTATTAGTCCTTGTGTTATACCCACAATCCTAGCCCCTAAGAAAGGAGGTACTTGGAGATTGTGTACTGACTCTAGAGCCATAAATAGGATCACTAATAGATATAGGTTTCCTATCCCTAGGATAGAAGACTTGATGGATTGTTTAGGAGGTGCAAGGTACTTCACCAAGATAGTTTTAAAAAATGGCTATCACCAGATAAGGGTGAATGAAGGAGATGAGTGGAAGATAGCCTTCAAGACCAATGAAGGGCTGTATGAATGGCTAGTCAGGCCATTTTTCTTATCAAATGTACCATCAACTTTTATGAAGTTGATGAATGAGGTACTTAAAGACCACATTGGCAAGTTTGTAGTGGTATACTTGGATGATATACTCATCTTTAGTCAGACAAGAGAGGAACACCTCAAGCATGTGGAATTAGTACTTAAGAGGCTACATGAAGAGAATTTAATGATTAACTTGGAGAAATGTGAGTTCTTCAAAACAGAGCTAGTGTACCTAGGATTTGTTCTATATCATGGTAATTTGAAGATGGACAATAGTAAGGTAGAAGCCATCATGAATTGGCCCACTCCAAGGACAACAACAGAGGTAAGGAGTTTTCACAGACTTGCTCAGTATTATAGGAAGTTCATAAGGCAATTTAGTGCTATTTATGCTCTAATGTTGGATACAATCAAAGGAGGAATGAAGACCAAGTTCATGTGGAATGAACAAGCCAACAAGAGATTTGAGTTGCTAAAGGAAAAGATTGCTACCCAACTAGTGTTAGTCTTACCAAGCTTTGAGAAGATTTTCACAATTGAATATGATGTAAGAAACACAGCTATTGGGGCTGTCCTAAGCCAAGAGGGTAGACCATTAGCATTTCACTCTGAGAATTTGAGTGAAGCAAAGAAGTATTCTTCTTATGACCTTGAGTTGTAAGCATTAGTTCAAGCCTTGAGAAAGTGGAGGCACTACTTTCTGCCCAAGGAGTTCATTGTTTATTCAGATAATCAAGCCTTAAGTTTTCTGAATTCTCAAGAGAAGTTGAGCCACAAGCACATGAAGTGGGTTGAATACCTACAAGCTTACACCTTTAACATCAAATGTACAAAAAGTGTCCTCAACAAAGTTGTTGATGCATTATCAAGAAGAGCTCTTACTATTCAAGAAATTCAGTTGAAGAGCATGGGAATAGATCACTTCAAGGATCTATATGCTGAAGATGAGGACTTTGCATACATTTACAAGGTATGTGCTAAATACAAGAACCATTTTCATAGTGAGTATGCTAAATATAATTTGCAAAGTAACCTTTTGTTTAAAGGAAATAAGTTATGTGTCCCTAGAGGTTCCATTAGGGAGAACATGATTCAAGAGAAGCACAATGGTGCATTGAGTGGTCACTTTGGGATCACAAAGACACAAGAACTAGTTCAAAGGTTTTACTATTGGCCGAGAATGAATATTGATGTCAAGAGGTATGTGGAGAGTTGTATTGTGTGTCAAAGAGCCAAGGGTACTTCATCAAATTCTGGCCTTTATCAGCCCTACCTATTCCTACTAGACCATGGAATTGTTTAAGCATGGATTTTGTAGTTGGGTTACCCAAAAAAAGGCAAGGTATGGATAGTGCATATGTAGTTGTGGATAGGTTTAGCAAAATGGCTCACTTTGTGCCATGAAAGACCACTAATGATGCCAGCCAAATAGCATCCCTATTCTTCACAGAGATAGTAAGAATCCATGGGTTGCCTTAGAGTATTGTGTCTGATAGAGACACCAAATTTATGATTCATTTTTGGAAGACTCTTTGGAAAAGACTAGGCACTAATTTATCCTTTGGATCTTCCTACCATCCTCAAACTGATGGATAGACCAAAGTGGTGAATAGAAGCCTTGGGAATCTACGGAGATGCTTGAAAAAGGAGTATGGATAGAAATGGGATCAATTGATTAGACAGGCTGAGTATGCCTACAATGACACCATCAATAGGTCAACAGGGAAGAGCCCCTTTGAGGTGGTGTATGGATTACATCCTAGAGGAGTCTATGAGTTGAGAGACTTGAAGGATGGAGTGAAAGCAAGTAGATATGCAGATGATTTTTCTCAAGCCATGCAAGAGATTCATGATACAGTCTAAAAAACCTTGACAGAGAACACCTTGAAACATAAGGCAAAGGTTGATGAAAGTAGGAGGAAAATTGAGTTTAATGTGGGTAAAATGGTGATGATACATCTCAACAAATCAAAGTTGTAGAAGGGAGTCCCTCACAAGTTGTAGATGAGAAGGATAGGCCCTTGTCCTATCTTGGCTAAGTATGGTGATAATGCCTTCAAAGTAGAACTCCCAGAAGACAGTGGACTATCACCTATCTTCAACATTGAAAATTTAACCCATTACAAAATGGCCAAAGCAAGACTTGGATAATATTCTTCAAGAAGTCATCAGAGATGTGGAGGAGCTACAATTACCATCTGATATAGTCAAAGGAGCTGACAGTATACTGGATACAAGAATCAACAAGAAGACTAGAACAAAAGAGTATAAAGAGAATTTGACCAAGAGACATGATCAAACAAATGTAGATAGAGTATGGGTCAAAGAATCATAGTTCAAGAAGCTAGGTATTGATCCAAGCATCATCAATCCAAGGGTGGATTGATCTTTTCGATTTGGGGAGGATGGTGCAAAAGCACCTAGGATAGGCTCCATGTTTGTCCATTTTGGCTTGTACTTGACATTAGCCAAGTCAAGATTAGGATAGTTTTATTTAGACCTTAGTAGGTCTTTTTTATGTAGGCTAAGTGAGTTAGTCATTAGGACTAAGGTCACATCAATAACCATTGTTTGTAGTTTTCAAATTCTTAGGCTTAGTTGTTAAGTTGATTGGTTAGAGTCTTGAATGTGTCCTAATCTCATAAATGAGGAAATAGAGATGCTATATGGTCTTAAATGCTCTTGGATCCTCAAAATATAGAGGATGGAGGTCCTAAAATGTAGGAAGGATGCATAATTGAAAAGATGCCAAAAGTTGCTAATTTGTTGTCATGACAACATTTGCAATAATTGCAAATGTTGCATGCAATATGGTTACATCGGATTCTCCTTGATTCTAGGAGTGGGGAATTGACCAACAAATCCCTACAATGGTGGAAGAAGTAATATAGTATAGGAGAGACTCAAATCATGTAGGGAGAGTATTCATTGTAACTTTTTGTGAAGAGCAATACAGTCTGCAATTTTGTGTTTTCAGAATTCCCGAGCATTTCTTTGTGACAGTCATACTTTATGGACTGAAAGCTTCAAAGTAATGGTTGTTTTGTGTTCTTAGAAGGATTAGAGACAATTTTAATTTAGTAAGTTAGTTGATTATAGTTATTATTCATTCGTAGGTAAATTGTTTTGTGTTTAAGTAGTTCACTAGTCCTGTCCTAACCAGTCAGTCTAAATATGACTCCCCCATGAAATCTAACCATAGGAAATCTCCAAGGGTAGATGGAAATGTTAGGGGAGTTAGTAGTGTAGATATTTTTAGAGTTAGGAGTTAGGGAAAGACAAGTAGCTATTTTTAAGGCCAAGCCCTATGCAAGCATGCACTGTCCGGTTAGTGGTTTGGAGGAGAAACAATGAGTTTCCATGAGCAGGGGAAGATAGATCTATACAGTCTAAGTATATGATAAGTTAGATTTTTGTGTTACCTTAACATACTAAGTTGGTCAAGTTCATACCAATCAGTGGAGACAATGTTTGGACAAGTTTAGCATAGTATTGCAGATTGTCCTAGTTTTTAGGCCTATTAACCCTATAAGACCTAGTTTGTAGGAACCCTATGTACGGAGGGCTACTGAACCTAAGACCTTGAAAATATCTTGTAAGGTGATAAAGGGTATCTGGATATGGTCTTATATTTTCATGTTATTTTGGAAAGTTTGAAGTTAGTTGGGAAAAACACCCTGGATAGGGCTACAAGGAATTAGGCCTCCTTAAGCCAAAAAGTGTGAACTCGATTGCAAAGAGTGAAGAGACCCCTCAAGATGGATTCCAAACTGATCAAATGTGATGTCTACATGTTAATGGAAACCCCTGCAAATGGTTTAAGAATGTTAGAGTGAAAATTGGAATTTAGACTCTTCTAAGTGTGAGTAGGAGAAGTGGAGAAGTGAAGTAATCATATGGTGTTAGTCTTCCGAAGGGTGAAGCACAAGTGGAGACTCTTAGAGAAGAGTAAGATTAGGACTTAGTTAATGGTCTAAGCCTAATAAGGACCTAGAGGAGATTAGGATCCTTGAAGAAGATAGAGAAGATATTCTTAGTTGATTGTGCAAGCAAACCCATTGGAACACTTACATCATCCTAGTATATAGAGTGCTAAGTAGGAGGATGTCTTGTTAGGTCCTTAGAGACCTTTGTGTCCATTTAGGTCCAATAGGGTGTTTTTTTATATTTTATTTCCAAATGAGACAAATAAAGGGCTAGAGGTCCTATTTGATGTTATTTCACCCTAATTAGTGGTTTGGACAAGTTTGGACAAGGTTAGACCAAGTTTGGATAGCATATCCAAAAAGTTGCAAAAGTTGTCAATGTTGTCATTGACAACATTTATGTAAAGAATGCAACTTCAAGGAATTCAGTTCCCTAACTGTCTGAAATCAGTTTTCTAGTGCCTTGGTCAACTATATAAGACCATCCTTGAGCTTTTTGGAGGTTGGCATTTTGAAGTCATATTGTGTATGGACTGTGAATTTGATATACAGTTATAGTTTTTGTGTTTTGTGAAGATCAGACTGTTTAATGGATTGAAATAAATTTTGTGATCATTGATTTGAGTAATGTAGGTTGATATAAGATTTCTTGTGGTATTATTTTTTTGGATTCAATAGTTTTAGTTTCTTGTTTAAATTCTTTTATTTTCTGGACTGTCGTCCTGAATTGAGCACTATGAGCTAATGGAGTCATAGATCCATTTTCCACCGTAGCACTTTCATAGGCTCTTGGATTATGGAAGGTGACTCCATGTACATTGTGTACAATGAAGGAGGGACCCAGGAAGTTATGGCAGCCATTTCTAAGGTGATGCCCTAAGCGAGCCAAAGTGGCATGGCTAAGGATCACCAATGATTGCAGAGCTTGTTAGATGGATTGAAAGCATTCATAGCTTTAATAAATGAATGTGGGAAGGTAGGAGAGTCAGTCAGTGAAGGAACTGGAACTCAGAGGATAATTTTGGGGAATTTTTTTTTTAATCCAAGAAGATCCATTTCTTGTGCAGACAGTGGCAAAGACCTAAAACCCTAAATTTTAGGCATGAATGTAGGAGGTACTGTATGGACACCACTGAGAGCCAAGACCTAGAAAATCCTTAGGTTCTTTATAAAGGGTATTAGGATATGGATTTTATTTTCATACTTGTTTGGAGGTTTTAATATTTAATGCAGAAAAGGAGCCTAATTAGGCCTAAAGCTAGTAGCCCTCTTTTGGGTGAATTTTATTTGGAATTTGGAACTCGATTAGGGTTTCACTTCCAAAGAAGGTTGTGGACATTGAAATTGGTACAATTAACAATCTTGGATTCTACCTTTCCATTTGGGAATTTTTGGGGTCCATATGGATCAAATTGTATAGATGGAGTAAGAATGACTAGTTTGGGTCTAAGAGAGAGCATGAAGAGTTCGGATTCTACCTTGTTGGTGTTCACTAGTTGAAAGTGTTAGGTTCTTGTGAGAAGAAACCTAAGGAGCATAGGGTTAGTGAAAGAACCCTAGTAGGTCAGGAGATTGGCCTAGAAGACCCTAGAGGAAGCTAGGGAGAAGCAATCTACTAGTGCTACATTAGAGTGGTATCAGAGCAAGTTGAGAAACTTGGGAAGATTGGTATATGTCAGAAGTGGAATCTAGTGGTTCTACAAACATGGTGATAAATGTAGAACTGGCCAAGGACATGGAAGAGAAAAAGGAGAAAAATAGACTCCTTGAAGGTACCTTGGAAGAAATGAGGTTGAAGATGGAAGAGCTAGAAAATGATGCTAAAAAGGACTTTGGAGCTGAAACTAGTGGTAGGGGTCGGAAAAAGATTGAAGAGGAAGACTAAATCCCCAAACCAGACCCAGTGTTGAATGAGGAACCTTTCTTTAAATCCATAAAAGAATTAAGTGGCAAGGCTTTGGAAGGGATACCCTTGTTTTTAGGAAAGATGGAGATTGAAATAGTCATGGACTGGATTGAAGCAATAGAGAATCACTTTGAGTGTGAGGGTATATCTAAAGCCCAAAAGATCAAAGTGGCCAAGTCTAGACTCAAATGGTTAGCTTTGAATTGGTGGAAATACCTTCAGGATGAGAGGGTAAGTATGGGAAAGAAACCAATAACAAATTGGAATGTCATGGTAACCAAGTTGAAGGACAATTATCTTCCAGAGGATTATGAGATCCAACTTCATAGGAAGAGACAAAATTTGAAATAGAAAGACCTAGATGTGGCCTCATATGCTAAGGAATTCAAGAGATTGTGTCTAAGGTCTAAATTGCAGGAAGAAGAGTCAATCAAAGTGGCTAGATACTTGGGTGGATTGAAGTGGAATATCCAAGAGGAGATTAGCCTATGGACACCTACTACAATTCAAAAGTGTCATCAATTGGCTATAAGAGTGGAAGAAAAGAATAAGAAGAAAGGGGATTCTAGCTTCAAGAATAAAAATAACAATAGAGGCAGGGGGAGAGACCAAAGGGATCAAAGAGGAGGCTACCAAGGCAGGGGTAGTGTACAAAGGTCACAAGGAGAGAATAAGTTGACAGAGCAACAAACTAAAAGTAGTTCAAGTGGAGGCTATAATATAGGCAGGGGTAATCATGGTGGTCCTAACAGAGGAAGAGGAGGTAGAAGTATTTCTTACTTTGTAACCATGAAGTGTTATTACTATGGGAAACTAGGTCATCCAGCCTATAGATGTCCCAAGTAAACTTCTGCAACAAAAAGTGACAAAAGAGTAGCATATGCACATGAGGACACTTCAAGTGTCAAACCCCCTAAAATAGACCATCTATATTTAGAGATGGGTGAGAATTTAATGTTTAGGAGAGTTTTGATAATGCAACCAATCAAGGATGAGCCCAAGCATAGGAGAGATCTATTTAGAATAAGATGTAAGATCTTAGGTAAAGTATGAAAAGTGATAGTGGACTCTGGTTCAACTAAGAATATCATTTCAGAGGAGGCAGTGGTGAAACTTAAGCTAGCCAAGATACCCCATTTGAATCCCTATAAGGTGACATGGCTCAACAAAGGCCAAAGTGTGCTGGTTAATGAGAAAACATGGGTAGAGTTCTCAATAGTAGGGTACAAGGACAAATTTCTTTGTCACATCCTACGAATGGATGATTTCCATTTACTACTTGGGAGGCCTTGGAAATTTGATAATGGGGCAGTATATGATGGGAAAGCGAATTCCATCACCTTCAAGAAAGGATGGAAGACTTTCAAAATTCAATCCTTGCTAGAGGATGAAGAGCCACAAACTAAAAATCCTAATGTCATGTTATGCAGTGGTAAGGAGTTTGTAAATGACATCAGGGATGATGAGGGAGAAGGTTATGCTATTGTACTAAGACCTAGAGAGGAGGAACAATCATTGAAGGAGCCATTACCAACAAAGGTGCAAGAATTGCTTGAGAAGTACAAGGACATTGTGAGTGATGGTACTCCTACAACCCTACCACCTAAGAGGGTTATAAGTCATCAAATAGACTTTGTGCCAGGGGAATATTTTCCCAATAAAGAAACATACAAGCTTACTCCAAATCAGAACTTGGAAGTAGCTAGACAAGTAAAAGAACTCTTGGATCAAGGCTTGATCAACAAGAGTATTAGCCCTTGTGCAGTCCCAATTTTTTTGGCATCCAAGAAGGGAGGAAAATGGAGGCTTTGTACAAATTCGAGGGAAATAAATAGAATCACAGTAAGGTATAGGTTCCCTATACCTAGGATAGAGGATCTTATGGATTGCCTAGGAGGGGAAATGTACTTTATAAAGTTGGATTTGAAGAGTGTTTATCACCAAATCAGGGTGAAGGAAGGTGATGAATGGAAAAAGGCATTCAAGACCACAGATGGGTTATATGAAGGGATTGTTATGCCATTTGGCCTCTCTAATGCTCTGAGCACATTCGTGAGGCTCATGAATGAGGTGCTCAAGGACTTCACAGGGAAGTTTTTGGTGGTATATCTTGATGATATACTCATATTTAGTAAGACAAGAGAGGAGCATATCAGACATGTAGATGTAGTATTGAAAAGGTTGCATGAGGATAAACTGACTATTAACCTTGAGAAGTGTGAGTTCTTCAAACAAGAACTAGTCTATGTGGGCTTTTTAGTGTCCAAGGGGTCTTTGAAGATGGACAAAGACAAAGTTGTTGCCATCTTAAAATAGCCTCCACCTACCACAACCACTGAGGTAAGGATTTTTCATGGCCTTGCCCAATTTTATAGGAAGTTTAATAGTAATTTCAGTTGGATATGTGCACCATTGATGAATACTATGAAGGGTGGGGTCAAAAATAAGTTCAGATTGATAGTAGAAGTGAAGAAAGCCTTTGAATTATTGAAGAAACAAGTGGCTACTCAACCAATCCTATAGTTGCCAAGCTTTGAGAAGTTGTTTACTATTGAATGTGATGCTAGTGGAATGGCATTAAGAGGGGTATTGAGTCAAGAAGATAGGCCTATTGCCTTCTTTAGTGATAAAATGAATGACGCTAAGAAGAAATACTCTTCTTATGATTTGGAACTATATCCTCTAGTTCAATCTTTGAGAAATGGAGGCATTATCTATTGCCTAAAGAGTTTGTGGTATTTACTGACAATCAGGCTCTTAGTTACATTAACACACAAGAGAAGTTAAGCAATAGGCATTTGAAGTGGATGGAGTACTTGCAGGCATTCACTTTTACTATAAAGAACAAGAATGGTCAACTTAATAAGGTGGCAGATGCCTTAAGCAGGAGATTGTTGATAGTGCAAGAAGTCCACTTGAATAGCATTGGGATTGATAGTTTCAAAGATCTCTACAAAGAAGAAGAGGATTTTGGTGAGGCCTATAAGGTATGTGTTGATTTTGAAAATCATTTTCATAGTAAGTTCTCTGATTTTAATTTACAAAATGGGTTGTTGTTCAAGGGAAATCAGTTGTGTGTACCTAAACGGTCAATGAGGATGAACCTCATACAAGAGAAACATAATGGTTCTCTAAGTGGTCATTTTGGTAAGGACAAAACCTTGGAACTAGTCCAAAGGTTCTACCATTGGCCAAAGTTGGTGAAATATGTCACCAAGTATGTGGAATAGTGTTTTGTTTGCATGAAGGAAAAAGGAGGAATGAGTAATGTAGGGTTGTATCAGCCTCTACCAGTCCCTAACAGGCCATGGCAGTGTGTGAGTATGGATTTTATTGTGGGCTTACCCAAAACTAAATAGGGGTATGATAGAATTTATGTAGTTGATAGATTTAGTAAGATGGGGCATTTCATTCCATGTAAAACTACTAATGATGATAGCCACATTGTCTATTTGTTTTTTTAAGGAGATTATGAGGATTCATGGTCTTCCTTTGAGTATAGTCTCTAATAGGGATGTGAAATTTATGAGCCATTTTTGGTAGACATTGTGGACAAGATTGGGCACTAACCTATTTTTTGGTTCAACTTACCACCCTCATACTGATGGTCAAATTGAGTTGGTAAACAAGATTCTGGGTAACCTATTGAGGTTCCTAACTAAGGAGTATGGGAAGACTTGGGATGTGGTTATTCCCCAAGTAGAATATGCTTACAATGATAGTAAGAATAGGATGACAGGAAATATCCCATTTGAAGTGGTTTATGGGATGCACCCAAGGAGTGTTTGTGAGCTCATGGATCTTGGTGGAATGGAGTACAGAAGTAGCCATGCAGAGGACTTCACCCATACCATGAAAGAGTTTCAATACCAAGTCAAGAAGTAGATCCAAGATAGTCAGCATAAGTTGAAAGCCAAAGTTGATGAGAAGAGGAAGGATGTCCAGATTGAAGTGGGTGACTATGTCATGGTTCACTTGAAAAAATCAAGGCTATAGAAGGGTGTCCCTACCAAGCTTCAGATGAAAAGGGTGGGACCTTGCAAAATCTTGGACAAATATGGGGCTAATGCCTATAAAGTGGACTTACCATCAAACTTGAGCATATATCCAGTGTTTAATGTTCAAGACTTAATCCAATTTAGAGGGTAGGTCGATGAGATCAATCCTAACAGTCAAGGGGTCAGTGATGATGTGGAGGTTTTTTTCTTACCTCCCAAGTTTCATATGGTAGCTGAAAAAGTTCTGGACTCCCGGGTTAAGAAGACTACTAGACATAAAGTCTACATGGAACATTTGATTCATTGGAAGGATATACTAGAGTTAGAGGCCTCCTAGATTGCAGAGGCAGACTTCAAGAAGGTGGGAATCTCAGAGGATCTCTTGTCCACGGGAGTGACATAAATTTTCCTTTTTGGGGGGGTATGGTGCAGGAGCACCTAGGTAGGCTAGATGATACAATTTAACCTAGGGCTTATTCTATGTTTTTGGCTTGTAGTGGTTCTAGACAGACCACTAGGTGAATAAAGGGACTAAGAGTCCTAGTATATAGAGTGCTAAGTAGGAGGATGTCTTGTTAGGTCCTTAGAGACCTTTGTGTCCATTTAGGTCCAATAGGGTATTTTTGGTATTTGATTTCCAAATGAGACAAACAAAGGGCTAGAGATCCTATTTGATGTTATTTCACCCTAATTAGTGGTTTGCACAGTTTGGATAGCATATCCAAAAAGTTGCAAAAGTTGTCAATGTTGTCATTGACAACATTGACAACATTTATGACAAGAATGCAACTTTGAGGAATTTAGTTCCCTAATTGTCTAAAATTGGTTTTCTAGTGCCTTGGTCGACTATATAAGACCATCCTTGAGCTTTTTGGAGGGTTGGCATTTTGAATTCATATTGTGTATGGACTCATGTGAATTTGATATACAATTACAGTTTTTGTGTTTTGTGAAGATCATACTATTTAATGGATTGAAATAACTTCTATGAGAATTGATTTGAGTAATTTAGGTTTATATAATATTTATTTTGGTATTATTTTTTTGGATTCAATATTTTTAGTTTCTTGTTTAAATTCTTTTGTTTTCTAGACTGTCGCTGTCTTGAATTGAGCGCTGTGAGCTAATGGAGTCATAGATCCATTTTCCACTGTGGCACTTGCATGGGATCTTGGATTATGTAAGGTGACTCCATGTACATTTTTTATAGTGAAGGAGGGGCCCACGAAGTTATGGCAGCCATTTTTAAGGTGATGCCCTAGGCGAGCCAGAGTGGCATGGCTAGGGATCACCAGTGATTACAGAGCTTGTTAGAGGGATTGAAAGCATTCATAGCTTCAAGAAATGAATGTGGGAAGGTAGGAGAGTTAGTGAAGGAACCCCAACTCAGAAGATAAGTTTGGGGAAGTTTTTTTGTTAGCCAAGAAGATTTATTTCTTGTGCAGACAGTGGCAAAGACCTAAAACCCTGAATTTTAGGCATGAATGTAGGAGGTACTGTACAGACACCTCTAAGAACAAGGACCTAGAAAATCCTTAGGTCCTTGATAAAGGGTATCAGGATATGGATTTTATTTTAATACTTTTTTGGAGGTTTTAATATTTAATGCAGAAAAGGAGCCTAATTAGGCCTAAAGCTAGTAGCCCTCTTTTGGGTGAATTTGATTTGGAATTTGGAACTCGATTAGGGTTTCACTTCCAAAGTAGGTTGTGGACATTGAAATTGGTCCAATTAAAAATCTTGGATTCTACCTTTCCATTTGGGAAAGTTTGGGGTCCATTTGGATCAAATTGTATAGATGGAGCAAGAATGACTAGTTTGGGTCTAAGAGAGAGAATGAAGAGTTCGGATGAACACTTTTACTCTTTTACTTTTTGACAAGTGAACACTTTTCTCTTCTAGGGTGGACATAAAGTTGTCTTGTGTCATCTTAATTATCTCTTTACATTCCCATTCATGCCAGTAACAGCTAGATATCAGATTGATCAAGGAAAGAAACCTCTAATTAGCTTTGATGAGTTACCTTTTCCTACTAGGCGTCAGCATAATCCAGACAAAGAACCTCAAATTACCTTTGACAAAGAGGGGGATAGTATTGAAGTTTGGTTTGATCCTTTTGTAAGCACCTTTGATAGTTTCTGTGAGACACCTCTTGCCTCATCAAGATTTGAAAATATTTTATCTCTCACATGTCAAGAGAAGAGCATAACAAGCAATTGAATGATCTCTTTGAACACAATCAAAGGTTAAGACAAGTGGAGTTAGAAAGAAAGGCTTATATTGAGGAATGTGTAACCCATTTGGATCAACAATTTAATACCAATTTCCTTGGGATTAATGGAAATAACACACCTCCAAGATCTTCCCCAAGGCCACAAAATAATGGATTTGATTCACCTCCAAGATCTTCACATTCTAGGTCTAACTCTCAACATGGCAACAATGTGGAGCATGAAATTACTGAAAAACAACTCCTAAACTTTTAACAAGATGACTGTTATCAAATACTAGTGTTAAAAGCATTGGAAAAAAATGGTGATCAATATTTCATGCACTTGGCTTCTAGAGGGTTGAAACTCCCCCATGAATTTGATGTTTTGATGGTTTGATCCAAATAAGAGAACCCTCACCTTTGGAAGTTGCTCGAAAGGAAATACAAAATTTGAAGAATGAAATGTCAAGCTTAGAAAAGGAAAAGGAGAGGCCTAAGTCATCATTTTATACGAAATAAATATAAACTCTACCTTTTGAAAAGAGTCTATACATGATGCCTTTTCCAAGAGATTTTGAGATTCCTAAGTATGAAAAGTATGATGGAAATGGGGATCCACATGACCATGTTGGACAATTTTAATCTTTGAGTAAGGAATTTACGCATGATGAAACTTATCTTATGAGACTCTTTCCTAGGAGTCTAAATGGCCAAGCTATGGAGTGGTTCACAAAAATCACACCTCCACTCAAGTATTTTGATGAGTTAGTGCAAAGGTTTATTCAACAATGCTCTTATAATATTTGGCATCCTGTAACAATGCTCAAGACCTATGCAACATCAAACAAAAATAAGGTGAAACTTTTGTTACATTCTTGAAAAGATGGAAAAAGATACACTCAAGATACACATGACAACTTCTAGAAAATAAGAAGATTGATATCTTTGTTAATAATATCATACCTGAGTTGTGTTATGACCTTAGAAATCAAGTCTTTTTCACCTTTAATGATATGATTGAAAGTTCTTTTCGAATAGAGGATGTTTTGGTCTAAAAGGGTGAGATCACATTGAGAACGGATAAGTCTACAAAGGGTAATGGATATAAAAAAGAAAAGAATAATCCTTGTAATAAGCACAAGCATGTGGTCAATGATGGTGTTGTTGATGAGCCTAAGCCTAAAGAGCACATTTTCAACTTGGCTAGGGCTATCCTAACAACCAAACAAAAAGAAGCTACAAGATCTAATGATTTTAATACGGCTAAATCTTCATGGGCACCTAGGCCTAAACATAATTTTACTCCCTTAGGAGATTCATATGATGTGATACTTAAGACTTTACTTGACAAAAAGATTATCACACTAACTAAATATGCTAAACCATACAAGCTAGAAGTGAAACATAAGTGGTGGATTGACAAACATTATTGTGAGTATCATAAGAACAAAGGACACAAGACCAAAAATAGAGTAAAGTTGAAACATGTCATTCAATATTTTATTGAAGATGAAAAAGTTGAATCAGGTGGTCTTGTTAGGAATTATGATCATAGGGCCTTTAAAGAACCACTCCCTAAGTATGAAAAGGGGGAAAAATCAAAGAAAGATGAGGGAGATAAGATCAACTATACTTATACAAATAGTGACAACATTATCAATATGCTTGAACCTATGATTGAAAATGTTAACATGGTGAGACCTAATGGACCCAACTATGATTCAGATATTGATGAGGCACCTAAGGTTATCTTGAGAGGTGTTGGTTCTTCCACACAATCCAAATCTTACAATGAGTGTAACCACATGATCATGCTTAGAGGTGTCCACTCTCCTTCACGTAGGGAAAAGTCCAAATGTTGTAATTAGGAATCAACCCTAGGTTATGCTTAGAGGTCCTAATTATTCCAAGAAAGTGGCATCCTCTTCCAAGAAAACCTCTACTTCTAGTAAGTCAAACTACAATCTAGTAGATCAACTTCAGCATAGTCCAACCCAGATTTCAATCTTTGAGTTGTTAGAGTTATCACCTATACACAAGGAGATCTTACAGAAATATTTACAAACAACAAATGTCCCCAAAGACATTGATACTGATCAATTTCAAACCATGACTAATCACATCACTGCTTCACATTACCTTTCATTTTTGAAAGAAGATGACAAGTCTTTAAGTCATCCCCATAACCTTTCCCTACATATTGAAATCCAAATCTACTGAACCTGAGTCAAACATGTGCTAATAGATAATGGCGCTAGGTCAAATATTTGTTCTTTCAGTGTGATTAAGAAATTGGGATTGTCTGAGTTCACCATTGATCCAAGGACGAAGATTACTATTAAAGCCTATGATGAAGTTGAAAGGTCTTCCAAAGGATTGGTTGTGCTACCTATTCGGGTTGGTCGAGTGAAAAAATATGTGGTTTTTCAAGTTCGTGATATTCACCTTGCTTACAACATATTGCTAGGGAGACCATGGATCTATGATATGCAAGCGATTCCCTCTACCTACCATCAATATATAAAGTTTCCCTTCAACGGTACTAAGGTTTCCATTCCGGGAGATAACTCTATGTCTATCAATACACTTACTACTGAATCCTTAGTACCACACAATATATTTGGTGATGAAATAAAGACTACTCTTACTGATTATGAAAAGAAGTTAAAAATGCTAAATCTCAGAATGGGGGAATATTGCTTAGATTTCATTGCTACACTCCCAGTCTCCCCTCATTTTTATGGAAAACCTTCAGAGGATAACAAACCTTTGTCTTCCGCTACAACATGGTATGGGACCTTTGTCCAATCCTTCGTACCCCTAGAAGATGAAAAATAAGATCAACCTATTAGAGGATGGATCTATAGAGAAAAGGAAGTTGATGAAGTTGTGCTTACTATTGAGTCTCTCCCAAAAGATACAAAAAAGGCTATGAATTTCTAGCTAGGATGGGTTACCCAAGTCATGCTCCTTTGAGCAATACAAAACATGCTTTTGCTTAACCTCTAAGTCTCAAAAATGGAAGGAAATCTAAGGATAATATTGGATTGGTATTCTCTAATGCGCAACCTATTTTTGACCAGTCTCTTAGTAATTCTACTGATAGTGAATCTGAAGAAGATATTGTACCTACTCGAACTTTTAACCAAGACTAGGAAAAAAAACTTCCCTCTACTGCCATCCTTTGGAATGAAGAATTACCTCCACTAGAACACACTGATCAAGCTTCTACATCGCACCAAAATGACAAGTCATATGTTGAAGATCCTAATAGAGAATGTATTCAAATCAACATGGCACCCATTGTTACACAGAGAAAATAGTACTAACTCATAGGCATATGAATAGGATTCTCTCTCATTCAAATCACTAGAAGTTGGAATAGATGTGGTGCATACTTATGCTAACCAAACTGAAGTGGTCGATGAGTCACTCGTAGGACCTGACGAGATGAACTTATATGTTGCTTTCATTGATCAAGTTAACAATGCTAGGAATTAGATGGATCTAGATGCTTTCGAGGGAGACCTTATAGACTCTGAATATTTTGTCACTGGAGATGACCACCCCCATATCAGTGCTTTGCAACCTTTCACTTCCCTCCCACTCATTTAAACCCCAATCTTATTGATTGGTTGCAATAGAACCGGCAGCTTGTGTTACCTTCTTTCCAAAATGACTTTGAAATATCCCACTACCTCAATGCCTTTGAACCTGTAGTTTCTTCCACCAATGAACCAGCAAAAAATATGATTGAAACATATATCAAGTACCTTAGTCATAAAATAAAAAGAAAGTTGAAATAAAAGGCGCTTTGATGGCAAAAAGCACTTTGTTGCGGTGTCAAAGCCTAAAAAGGTAAAAAAAGAAGAAGAAGAAGAAGAAGAAGAAGAAGATGTATCTAAGGGTGAAAACCTCTTTGAGGTGCTCGAGGATGAGGTACTTGGTAGTTTTCCTAGTTACTTTCAAGATAGATTGTCAATCTTGATAGAGCCAACACAGACTATAAATCTTGGAACAAATGAAGCGCCTCAGATCATACATTTGGCTCAGTCTCTATCAGCAGATGAAAAATAACAATTCACTAAGTTCTTCAAGGAAAATAAAATTAATTTTTCTTGGACATATGTCGATATGCCAGGGTTGGTCACCAATCTACACACACACACACAAACACACACACACACACACACACACACACACACACACACACACACACACACACACACACACACAAATAAATTAATATAACCAAATAAAATAAGGAAAGGGAAAAAAAACAAGGGGTAAGTGAAGAAGCCCAACAGACAAGAGACACAAAGAAGACCAAGAGAAATGCCAACCCAAGGGAAGAAGGGAACACATACGAAAGAGACCACAAAGGGGAACAACAAGAAAGAGAGACCAAAGCTAAGAGGGGGAGAAGGAGAACGAAGGGGAACACACCATAAATGGGGGCGTGAGAAGAGGACACAAGAACAAGATCAAGAGTGGAAGAAAGAAAAAATTGGAGGGGGAGTGATGGAAGAGGGATGCGAAGGAGGAAGGAAGGAACAAGAAGCGAAAAGAGATAACAAGAAAGGGGGTGACAAGAGCAAGGAAAGGAGGAGGAAGGGTGGGACAAGAGGAATAAAAAGATATCAGGAAAGGGTGCGACAAGAGCGATTGATAGAAGATAACACACACACACACACACACACACACATACATCTATATACTTCTTATGTTTTATTTCTTGATGATGGTTCATAGAGTGTGATCTGAAACATTGACTCAAAATTAAGTACACAATCAAAATCCAAAAGCATATGGTAAATCAATAAAATATTGATAAAATCTAACAAATAATTTTATATGAGAAAGTATTCCTAAGAATCTTCATTTTAAGAAAACATACTAAAATAATAATAGATACATTTTAGGTATAAAATCTATTAACAATAGATATATTTTAAATATAAGATCTATTTATTGTAAGATTCTGTAGCAATAATACATATCTATTATATAAACCAAAACTAATATAAAACTACAAATAATTTTGAAAACCATGAACAATAATATACCCAAAGAATTTCTAAAATTTTATACTCAAATTTCAATACTCATAAATCGTGATAATCAGCAAACCTCATATATAATATATTCTCATATCCTAACTCTACTAAATTTAGGCCTGATACATAGTATCATGTAAACACCTATATTACCTAGTCTATGCTTGCACTACTATCTACAGATATCAATATTTTATTATTTAAATATTCAGCATTCATAAATCAAATAACTTTCATATACAATTATATGGTGTAGGTAATCTTAGATAGTATATATAATGCTCGACTATTCCAATGTTAAATTAAAATTTAAAAAAAAAAGACGTCTAGAATGAAACGTGAGAAAACGAAAGATTCCAACCAAATGGTAAAGTTAGAAATGATGGCAGTATAATAGATATTTATAAATAATGAGTAAGGGTTATGATTAAGTATAATAGGTGTATAAAGGTCCTACGATAATGATGGTCAAAAAGAAGAGACTTGTTAGCAGGTGGTGGAATCGTTACTGTTCTTTATGCAACTTACTTTGGATTTTAGGGTAACGTTAGTTTTTATTTGCAACTCATTCACGTTAATGTTTGACTAGTGAGTTTTTCAGTATGATTTTGATTACTTTACTATCGTTTTGTTTATCAATTTACAATGTGTAGTTTTAATTAGGTAGGCTGTCCATTTATGATTTGTAGTTTTAATTAATGATTGAAAACTTTGTTTGGATCAATTAGAATGTAGTTTTAATAGATCGGTAGGGTAAGGGTGTATCCTAACTTCGTATATTTATAGAGCCTTGGTACTATTGTGAATTCTATTTATTTATTTGTTATTTGTAACAAGTGCTTCATTCATTATTGAATTTATCAACTGGTTCAAAAACTACTACTTGCGCAAGACTAGGAAGACAAGTACTAGCTGTTATGAGGCACTTTTTTTTTCATATTAATAAGCAACAAAACAAGGGTGTTGTCTCTATACACAACAACCCAAAGGATGTAAATATAACAACATTAACAATAGCAACACATTAACAACCCACTACTAATATCAAAAACCTCAAAAGATAACGATCAATAACATCATCAAAAAGAAAGTATTATCTCTGGAACTCTTGTCCAAGGAGCTATCTAATCTAAATAAAGTCTTAACATAAGGTGACCTAGGGCCATAAACAACATTAATAGTATGTAAACTATTAAATGCATCTAGACCATAAACAACAACCAAACTAATAAAAGTCTTAACATAAGGTCATCTATGGTCATTACTAGCATTAACAAAAACATTAAAGGGAATTTATCTAGGCTACCGAACATCCTTGAATTTGTAGCCATCTTGGTGGAAGATATTAGACATATCTTCAGTGAGGAACTTGAATAGTTCCTTGTAATTTCCTTCATTGGTCTCATCCGCTCCGAAGATCTTTTTCTGCTGGAGGCAAAAGGAGGTGGTTGAACTATGCATAACTCTCAATTTTTTATTTCAAGTTTAGTGACCCTAGCTTTAATCTTTTCTAGCTCCTTAGCAGTGGTCTTGCATTTAAAATATATCCCATCATGTTGGGTTCTACAAATCCCTTATATCCTTGGTTTGTTCATTTCCTCTTCTTCTAACATCATATCGTTAGTGAGATCGACTTGCCTTGCTTTACTACTCTTTGAAATATGGGTAGAGTTGTTTGCTATGTCAAATCTTTCCTTCTCCCCCTCTTTGTTCACTTCCTCACTTTTTATTTCCTCCTCATTATACTCGCTTCCTCTCTCCTCATACTCCTCAGTATCATAGTGCACTAGGCTCTTTAATTTTTCTTTATCAACCGAGTAGGTAACCAATCTATGTGACCTACTAGGGTTGCTTTCATTCTTACTATTTTCTTCCATCACTTCCTCCTCCTCCTCACTAACAATCTCTTGAATGGTCAATTTATCTTTTCTAGCCAAGGGGGTAGGTTTTTTCCCTTTTTTTCTTGTTTGGAAGCGAGCCTTTATATTTGAAGTCCCTAGACTCATTTACAGTAAAAAGGGGTGCATGAGTTTCAAGAGTCCCAAGTAGAGAGGCAATTATGAAAGCACTGGGAAGCCTAATGCACTTTCTCTTGCTAAGTCGATATGAGGCACTTGTTTTTATAGTTACAAATTTATAATTTGTGAGATTAATTTTAATTTTTTGTATAATCTATTAAAATGAATATTAAGTTTTTATTTTAGTTTGGTTCACATATCTTTTCATTTATCTAGTTAATCGTTGCATCAAAATTTTAAATTGTATGTTAAAACAATAATTAAAGATAGGCATCCCTTAATTCATTTGGATATACATTTACATTTCATCACTTTTCATCAAACTTCTTTTTAATTTCTAGTAACATTGTAATATTTCAACTATCATCACAAGCTTTCAAAGGTACCTATTATTTATATTTACTAGCTTTCAAAATCATTCTTGTTTTTATTACTCATACAAAATTTAGAGTGTCTTTTTCATCACATTTTAAAATCCTAGTATCACTTTTCAAATTTATAGATTTAAAATTACCTTCCACATCATCAATTGGGTATTTGTAAAAGTACCACCATAATTTCACATTTCTTTTGAGATTTCTAACCATATACTTTTTTAAATTTTTGGAAAACATTAACATACTTTAATAGGCTTGGATAAAAAGGTTGAGGCTTGGGAGTTTCATTTCCCTCCTTTTTCACATGTTTGTTCTTCAAAATACTTTTCTCAACAAGTCTTCATCACTAGGCTTACACATCATCAATTCGGTATTTGTAAAAGTACCACCATAATTTCACATGTCTTTTGAGATTTTTCTAACCATATATTTTTTTTGAATTTGTTGACAATATTAACATACTATAGCTTAATTTGTTTTACCAGTGTCTTTATAGCTCTCAGGACATATGTGTTCCACTTTTTAAATACCTTTTGATCTACTTGGCCAAATTTAAAACTAATAATATATTTTTGTTGTGCACTTAATTATTTACACTTTGAAAAAATCATTTTTTATTATTTTGATGCAAGTTATGTTTCGCGCACGAACAAGCATCTAATTTTCAGGATGTGCGCAATTCAAAAAATTGTCAAAAAAAAATATTAAACAACAAATTCCAAAAAAAATCAACAACTTGTAGCTCTCACTCTTAACTATCTTTCTGCCAAAGGATTTTTAAAATATTAAATTGAATTATGAGGTTTTTGATGCGCACACCAGACACTAAGTTATATTCTTCTAAAAAAAATGAGGAACAATTTTATATACACAAAGGATTTGACCCTCTTAATCTTATCCATTTTTTAAAAAAATTAGTAGTTTGGAAACTAGATTCAGAGTACTATAAATCTTGTTCTTTTCACATCTTCTAATTTTGAGTTCATGACTCTCAAATTTGTTTGCCAAGTTGAGGTTTAGCTAATTCCAGAAAAAAAAAAAAAGTGGCCACTTATACCCCTTTTTTTGTGCCATTTAGGTGCACTTACCCATATTAAAGAATATTAGAAAATATGTAAAATTTTGTAGGTTAAAGCTCATTTCCAAGCAAGATTTAGATACATAACTTTTGCATCTAATACAAACCATTTATGCATATATTCAACCTAGAAAATTTTAAGAATGGCCTAGTTTAAATTTTATTGCTTTTCTTCTAGTGCATTTGAGGAACACTAATAATGAGAATATTTTTCATAATTTATGATAAAAGTAGTGGATAATTATTCAAATCAACAAGTAAAATAGCTAAGTTTTTTTTTTTTTTAAATTTCTGTCATAAGATCTATCACAAAGAGAGATAGGTGAAGAGGTAAGTATCCACACACGCACACGGGGGGTAGTAACTCTAAACCTAATTTAATTTAATTACTTGTCATATTCAGTAAATTTATTTTTAAATGTCAAGATATTTTTAGTACTTTACATTTCTAGTGAAATTGAAATTCAATCTCCTCTATATTTATTATCGGGTTTTGAGTTGCTTTCTTTTCTAATGTCTTATATCTAGCATATCTTATTGTCATATCTTTATTTTTTAATTTTAATTAGATTTTTTTTTGTTGGCACACCCAAAAACCTAACTGTGGACTTAAACAAGATGGACAATAGACCAAGAAGGCATACTGATTTTCTTCTAGATGATAATGGCATAATGATCAACAAAAAAATGTTACACTACATAAAACAATCAGACCTCAAAATGTCTGAGGAAAACTCGATTGCAATGAAAGGGTTTAGGGTCATAAGCTTTGATACCATGTTGATGCATCGAGGAGTTTGACCTACAAACCAAAACAAACCATCACAAGAACAACAAGAACAAACACCAGAATCTCATTCACATCAATGCATCTAACTCATTTACTCGTGAAATATAACTTCTTGTGTTGTTTCCCATTTTTCTTGTGAAAGTTTATTTTGGTTTGTAGATCAAGCTCCTATATGCCAATAGACTTGTCCTCATAGTTTATTGTTTTATTTTAATTAAGATTATAGATCTATATTGCTTGGTATATCTTTGATCGCTACCATCCCACCCAAGTTGATTGTACTTTACATTAGATATTGTAGCTTATGATGATTAGCTACTTTTAGTTATTTGTCCATTCTTATATAAGTCCATCTTTATGTATTTTCTTTGCTTGTAACATCCTATTCATGATCCTTAAAGACATCGTATCCATCAAATTACATTTCCTCAATTTTCTTTTTTTTATTCGATTATATTGACCAATTCAAGATTGTAGACTTTTCATTTGTAAACAATTGGGCCAAAAACTTGATTTTGATCCTTAAATGTCTGATTAACTAGTTCTTGGAACCAGATCGATTGCTGACCTTGGTGGTGTTATTGTTTCAACATCCAAAATATTCCAAATCGATGAATCGTCTAATGCAATGATATTGAGAAGTTCACCATTTCTCGACAATGATAAATATACCAAACAAAACGAAGAAGATAAACATTTAAAGTTTGATGGCAAAAGAAGAAGAATCAGAAAATCATGAGTTAACCCAACAGTATATTTCTGACTTTCGTGATCAATTAAGATCTGGTCAGGATTTCATAGTAGAAAGTGAAAATTAAAGGGTTTGACGTACACGGATTGGCCCACGATCTAACTCCTTGCACAATTGTGATTAGAACCGACATAATAGCTTCTCACAAGCCTTGCACGTGTGAAAGGATAAAAGTTATTCTAAAATGGTTTTATATCCATTTCAATCCGAGTCAAAATATTAATAGTTATGTTTAAAGAGTTCTCGATTGATCAAAGTGCATTCTTGGGAAGGAAACATTATGCGATTGTGATGGGTGGTCCATTCCCTCTGCACATGGGTTGACACAATTTCAGACTGTTCGTGCACAGCCAAACCCCTTCAATACTGATGGAGATTTTGACTACTCGGATAGGGATGACATAATTAGAGCATATAATAATATTAGTAGAACCATAGCTAAATGAGGAGAAGAAAGAACAATCTTGAGTTACATATGAACATATATATACAATCAATTCCTTTTATGAATTGAGTAGTCAAGACGAAACTAGACCAACAAAAGAATGTGTTTATTCATTAAGATTATATGTCAAGGAAATTAATTTATTGATTGGAGGATGTAATAAGTGATAATATTCATGATCAAATGGCCAATCTCAAGAAAAATCAACAATTGTATACGACTTCATGCTTGTTATATGATGTTGTGAGTATGAAGGCATGGTTTGGTCTTGTTATATACTATTGCAAGCATGAAGGCGTGGCCTGGTCTTAAAACTAAGAGGACATCTGATGTAAAAACACAAATCTATGAGTACCATCCTTAGCTGGTATTTGAAGAGAGCAAGAGGAATTTTGGGAGGGTAAATTATGTGTTCACTTTCTTGACAATAAGAGTTTTAAATGATATTTTTTTTTATGAGAATCTCTTTAAAATTTGTTGCTTTTTATATGAAAAAACTACATATAATTCTACATGTTTATGTATATCAAAACTAGTGAATTTGGTGGTGCACTCCTTACCAAATTTCTTGATTTTCTAGTGACAGGATAGTTTTGGTTAAAGTCTAAAGATATAAATTAGTGAATTCAATAACAAATGCAAGAATATGAAGATAGATCATAGGAGTTCATTCACAATTGGCTTCTATTACAATATTTATAAATCTTATGTTGATGTGAAATAAATTGAGAGTAATTTATCTAAATTGCAATGCATTGTCATGTTAAGATATTTCCTTTTGATACTTAAGATATTTTCTTTTGGTAGTAAGTATCATGAGTAAGATAATCATTGATTTGGACCTAGTTACTATCTTGTCCCATGTATTGAAGATAATTGTGAGGATTGTAAATCCATATTTTCAAATTTAGAAAAAATAATTCATGATAACAATATTAAGTTAATTGGCACCATGTGAATTATAATGGATAACTAAATAAATTTGAGATGAAAAAAAAAATGATCTAATTTTTCAATGATTAATTTAGATTCAACCTTTACACGCAATCAAGTAAGTGAATAAAGAAGTAGCATATCTTGAATAGAGAGAATCACGTGTATATAGAGGTTAAATAATTTGTTTATAAAGATATTTTATTAACATATTATAGAGAAAAGATCTATAACATGTAAACTTGATCAAAGAAATCAAGGTGAACCTCTCCTCACCCTCTTAGTTTAGTTTATTATAGTACATATGCTACTCAGGGAAAAAATAATCCAACTAATGGAGGAGGTACAAACTAAAACAAACATATAAAGTTCATCTCTTTATAATAAATTGAAGATAAATAGACCCCTATATCCAACAATACAGATGACTATGGATGCTGCATCACTAGAATTTGACCTTTTAATATTTATTAATAATACAACGCAATAATTTATATTTCCTTAAATAAATATATTTAAGATTAGTAACCCCGTGCATACAAACTCATATTCCTCCTTTATAACAAATCATTAGTTCTTACATCTACACCACACTTGCACTTAGATCCCATCTCCTACAAGGTCACCCTCTCCACAACTGCATTAATTCCAATACCTTGCACATCTTCATTCCCTCATATATATATACCTTACACATCTTCATTTCCTCATGTCTTATAGGTTGTATGTAAGAGTCTTATAGCTCTTGAAATATATAAAATAAAAACATGATTCTTGATACTCTTATATTGAATATAAATGAGAGAGATTGCGTGGGGAAGATTGAAGAAAAAAACCAAAATTGAAGGGAAAAGAAGAAAGCACATAGGGAATAAAGAAGGGTGAAAAAGAGAAGAAAAAAGTGAATGCGGGGAGAGAGAATAGAAGATGAAGGAAAAGAAGGCGTGGAGAAAAGGGAGATGGAAGGTTGCGTAGGTAAATAAGAATTTTGTTGCAGAGGTAATAAAATAGATTTGCAGGATAAAGTGGAGGTTGGAGAAAAGGGAGTGCGGTAGAAGAATTAACGCAGGAGTAAGGAAAAACAGAAAAATTGAAATAGTTATGAAGGGCACAACAAGTAGGAGAAAGCATGGAGGATAGGAAAGAGAATGCGTAAAGGTGAGAAGATAAAGGGTGCAATTTTTTTTTAAATAAAAACAAAAGTAATTGAGTAGCAGAATTAAAGGAGGCATAGGAAAGATGAGGAGTGTGTAAAAATTAGCATTCCACCAACTTTTGGGACGGGGGATGGGTTTTGGGACAAAGGGTTTAAGTTCGGGGATGGTGGGGAATGACGGTAGGATAGTGGGGGCATGACGGTGCTGATATACATATAGTACTAAAAAGATTAGTTATGAAAATATGTATAAGAATAACATTTCAAATGAAATTTCATCAAATTAGTAAAACAACAAATATTCAATATTAAGATTTTAAGATTTTTACTTTAATTTTAAACGTTTTAATAATAAATAAAATTTAAAAAATGAAATTGTGAAATTGTAGATATTTATTATATCAAAATATCATAAAGATGATTACAAGGAGTTGTGTGATATCAAAATAAGTACAAAATATCAAAATGTAGTGAAGGGAGGCCTCTACTCACCCTCAAATTCCTCCTGACTAGAACTATTGGACTCTTAATGGTCAAGGTCCACCAAATTAATACCAACTAGCTTTGGATCTAAAGTCATAACATCATCTTTAGTTTGTGATGCCTCCTCTGGCTCTACATCCCATTGTGTTGGACTCTCTTTGTACACAAGTGTTTTGTAGTCAATGAAACACAAAGCACTATGTATAGCCACAAGCTCTTTGCTTTCCTAGAGGTAAGTTTGCTCCTCTTAAGAGACTAGATGAAGTTATAAATTGACTAGTACCTTTCAACGAATGAAGAGCTAGAAACCTGAGATAGCAAACAAATGACTAGAGTGGTAGTATTTAATTTTTTCCTTGACAGTTCTACCACAAAATTGGGTCCTCCTATGCCATAGTTTGTATATCCACTTAGTCACATTAGAATGACCCCTAAGAGTGGAAAATTTGGTCCACATAGTGTGAATCATGATAACAGCATTAGGATCATACACCTTCTCAATGCACCTAAAGAACCCTGCCTTCACCTCACCATCCTGAATCAATGTGACTCTACAAAGCCTAGCCTTATATGTAAAGAGCATGTCTGGCTCTGTCCTAGAATTTACCTATAAAAGATGTATTTATTTTGAATTGTGATCTAATATATGAAATTTGCTTGGAGTTTTCAAAATTAAGAAGTCTACAAATTGCTAAATAATTATTTAAACTCCTTATGCAAAATAATCATCACGCCAAGTAACTGTATATTCTCATTGAATTTGAAATTGAAACTATCAAATGTTGATAAAAAATAATACATAACCAATACAAATAAATTGATCATGAGACTAACCTGTGATACCTTCCAACGACTACCATATTGGCTGCAAGTAAGGAAATATGGTGGATGTCATTGTTTTCAGAGGCTTCATTACTGGTCACAACTGCTATGAAAGGTGGCGGCTTCACTTAGTTCAAATGCTAAAGAGAATACATGCCACATCATAGAAGGGAAAGACGTTTCCTTGAAAGCAACACAAAACTATACCAACTCCCTTCCAAACTCCCCCAAAGACGTTAAGAATTCCCTCAAAAACATCATCCATTAAATACACACTCGACTGACGACTTTCAGTCGCTGAGTGAGACAATTCACTAGCTGAAGGTGTTGATTCAAAGTATCAAAATCATGAAAGCAATTTCATTCCCTGCTGATCATATTTTCTTCAAACCCTTGCTCAAGAACTTCTCACCAAAGAACCAAAAATTCATAAGTCCAAAGATATCAAATTCTACAAATGAATGGCTATTTATTACTTTTTCAATCCATCAAATTGCAGCTTCTCCATTCCACTTCTCATAACTAAAACAATTTTTTTTGGATGCAAAGTGTAACATTGAATAATAATATTTAATTACTATCCCTCCTTAGATTGGCTCCAAAGTGAACTTTATTAAATAAATATTTAATAACTTGGCAATTAATAATATAAGCTCATTAAATTATTAATTAACTATCGCTTAATTAATAATCATTGATTAACAATAGATTATTAATTCCTTTGGATGAATGACTCGCAATACTGTTACTCACTACCTAAGCCTGACGCCATAATGCCTTGCCACAAATAGACACTACCAAAAATAGACTTACTATAAATAGTAAGTCACTCAAATTGGAAGCTCTGCAAATGTCTCCACAACTACAACTGATTTCATTGCTCAGGCACCCTACTAAAATTGGAAACCATGACAATCCCAAAATAAACACTTACTATAAATAGTAAGTCTATTAATTTGACTCAAATGAAGAGCAATCCCGGCATCACAGCCTCTAGAGAGTAAATTGACCACCGACTCTGCCACATGGCCCCCTCTATCATCTTGATTAGCCTACGAGGGTCACAAATCTAGGCTAATCTCTCAAACTCCAATGTGCATAAATGGGGACATTAAAACACTACCTTCCTAAAATTGCTTGTCCCCAAGCAATCTTAGAAAAAAAAACACATAATTCCACCTGGAACCCAAGGATAGAAGTGTGCACTGTCCCTACAAACACCTGCACGTGTGATGAAAACACTATCCACTAAGCTAACCAGAACACACTGTCACCATGCCAACCATAGTGATACACATAATCTGTCATGCTAAACCAGTCACTACCTAGATCCCTGTAGAGATAAAACTCACAGCCATCTATAAAAAGGAAATTTGAATATCCAATACCATATACTAGATCAACTCTCCCTGTACATCCTACCAATATATTCTGTGTATGAAGCTCGCCTGCGCAACATAGATTGTAAGTACTCACATAACCGAGATATCCATCCTCAGCAAAATCACCATGGATATGTTGACCCTGCAAGAAATCTCCTGCTAACTTGCAACTTAACTAACCCATCAATGTCAGATGGAGAAAACCCATCCCATAAAGGATGATAAAACCCTGGAGCCAACCGACACCGACGAGCGACCAAATCCTCAAATTATGGGTCAAAAGAGAAATGATGAGAACTCCTCACCGTATAATTACAGTAAAATGCTCCAATCTCTATCAGAGGCTCATCAATATCAATCTGAGAATCAAGAGATGGCTCCAATCTCTGACTCTGAATAACTAGTTGGGCAGGATCCTAGGTAACCCTCTCAGCGAACCCCAACCACAAAATCCATGTGAGGAAGCATTTTAGGGAAAGTATCTGCAATCTTTCCCACTAAAAGTTGAATAACCTAAGAACCCCAGATGACAGTACCCTCAGAGGCCCCGAAAGGTGCCTCCTATAATACTAGACTCTCAAGAAAGTACTCCATAAATGACTTTGTGCAGTAGAAATTATATGAAGAAGCATCAACTTGCTCCCCTACAATCCATAGTTGATCCCTCTAAAACGTGGCACTACCAGCTGCCTATCACTATAAGCTATATGAGATAAAGTAATAGATTTGCTTCTGACAATTAAGGAAATAAATCACCATGAGAACTAATACCCAAACCAAATCATACCCTTCCCATGTCTTGTAAAATAGAGGGAGTAGTGTTAGGAACTAGCACACAACTCTCTAACGAGTTCTCTACTGCTACCTCAAGCCTTTCAATAACCTGCTCAGTATCATCCATCATTGTGATAACTAATGGAGGACCTGGTACCACAAGAATCTCTCTACAGTCCTCCACTGATGCACTCTCCTCCTTAGTAACTAATGCACTTGTAGCAAGGATGGATGTAACTGTGTCACCAACACATCCATCACTACCATCCGTGGAAGTCAACTCACCACCAACCACCACTACATGTAGCTGAACTGGATCTATGGTTGGCGTAGACTCAATCTGCTCCAACTCCATTGTCACCTCCCCTAACTACATGTGCAACTCCTAAAGAGCCAACTGAGTGCTCTCCAACACCCTGAAAGTTTCCTAAACTTCATGGGTGAGCTCAACTACCTCATCCTATTTCCCTAACAATGCATCATAACAGGTACTGTCCCACTCAAGCAGGTGCTCCCTATCAGCTACCAACTGTACATAGATCTGCCTCAAAATCCTAATAGCCTCTCAAAGTGAATGAATATCTGCTAGGGAAAGGTAATTACCACTGTGCTCATCATTCATAGAATCACCCCAACCGTAAACAACCAACAACTATTCTATAGCATCATAATGCTCAAGAGATGAATAAATATCTATATCACTCACACTCAAATGTCTGAACACAAAATGTCTCTTCATGTCCTGGCTCCCCTAAATACTCTTAGTCTCCCTGATCACACTGTGGTAGGAAATTGTGTCCACCAAAATCACCTCATGATCACTCTCCTTGTTTATGCTAACAACCTCGCATACGTCCACCAACGAGGTATCTCTACTGGGTACCTCTATAAACATCTCCTTTAAAGAAGTGGAAGCCACTGCTGTATCAAACTCCTGAGACACATCTACCTCTTCATCTTCATCTGTGAGTCCATGTAAAAGAGGATCCTGAGACCCATCACGTTCATGTGACAACTCTGATTCAACACCCAATGCCTGGTATGAGAAACTAGACTCACTAGAGCACACATCATCCTCATACCCAACATCAGAGGTATACATAATGATAGTATCAACAGTGTCTATCTGAGACCCCTCTACTAACTCTGGCTATATACATGACTTAATTTCATCATGTGAATCATCAACACCATGACATGAATCTACATCACCTAAATCCATTGTAACACCCCAATCATGAGTGTCATCACTAGGTAGCTCCATGCTCACATCCTCTGTACAAGAAAATATTGTTGTCTCCTGCACTGACTCAACACTACTAGTGTTGTCATAAAAATTAGAGTTTTTAAAGCTCATATAATCCTCACAGTCCTCAAAAATAACATCATCATCTAAAGTTTTAGAATCCATAGTGGTAACGAAAACATCCTCCACTCTCACACTATCCATGACATCATCAATAGACTCACATAAAGGACAGTTGTCCTGAAAATCAGATCTTGTATCACTGGTACTACTAAAAACTAATGTAAAATAACCATTAATGGTAGTGAACTTGTCCTCAGCCTGATCTGTGTCACTAATTTTGGTAGGCTCAAGATGTTGTGACTTAATATCACTATCTTCCAACAAGGCAGACACATCCACATGTCTCTAAAAAAAATCTCCACCCTCAGGTGTGCAAATTAGACTAGTGGTCAATCCACTAAGTATAGGAACATCTCCACCATAATCAGCTGCTACTAAAAATTCATCATGGAGGTTTCTAGATGTCTCACTTGTAAAAATCTCACATCTCTCCTCTTTTTTTTCTGTAAAGAAGACCTATTGAAAAAGGAAACCCTGTTGCCTGAGTTTAGACATACTGTCTAACTGGTTTCCATGTTTTCTTGATTTCTTGTGTCTGTCCATGACTGAAATAATAGTATGAGTGTTGATCACTCAAGTCAAACAATTAAGCCCAATAAATTATATGCAAGCAGGATGGCAGGAAACCGCTCTAATACCACTATAAAGAGCATGTTTGACTCTGTCCCAGAATTTACTTGCAAAAGATGTATTTGTTTTGAATTATGATAATATATGAAATTTTCTTGGAGTTTTCAAAATTAAGAAGACTGCAAATTGGTAAATAATTATTTAAAATCCTTTTGCAAAACAATCATCATGCCAAGTAATTGTATATTCTCATTGAATTTGAAATTGAAACAATCAAATGCAAATAAAAATTAGTACATAACCAATACAAATAAATTGATCATAAGAGTAACCTGTGAAATCTTCCAACTGCTACCATACTGGTTGCAAGTAAGGAAAGATGAGAGATGTCATTTTTTTCAGAGGCTTCATTGTTGGCCGCAACTGCTATGAAAGGTGGCAGATTCACAAAGTTCAAATACTGAAGAGAATATAGGCCGCAACATAGAAGGGAAAGATGCTTCCTTGCAAGAAACACCAAACCATATCAATTCCCTTTCAAACTCCCCCAAAGATGTTAGGAATTTCTGCAAAACCATCATCCATTAAATACACACTCGACTAATGAATTTCAGTCGCGCTGAGTGATACAATTCACCAACTGAAGGTGCTGATTCAAAGTATCAAAATCATGTAGGCAATTTCATTCTTTTCTGACTAGATTTTCTTCAAACCCTTTCTCAAGACTCTTTCACCAAAAAACCAAAAACTCATAAGTCCAAAGATATCAAATTCTCCAATTTAATGGCTATTTATTACTTTTTCAATCTATCAAATTGCAGCTTCTCCATTACACTTCTCATAACTAAAACAATTATTTTTTGGACACAAAGTGCAAATTTGAATAATAATATTTAATTATTATCCCTCCTTACATTGGTGCCAAATTCAAATTTATTAAGTAAACATTTAATAACTTGGAAATTAATAATAAGCTCATTTAAGTATTAATTATCACTTAATTAATAATCATTGATTAAAAATAGCTTATTAATTCCTCTAGATGAATGACTAGCAATGCAGTTACTCACTATTGGAAAGATTATTAACACTTACTGCCTGAGCCTGACGCCATAATGTCATGCCACAAATAGACATTGCCAAAAATAGACTTACTATAAATAGTAAGTCCCTCAAATTGGAAGCTCTGCAAATCTTTCCACAACTCCAACTGATACCATTGCTTAGGCACCCTACTAAAATTGGAAACCATGACTATCCAAAAATAAACACTTACTATAGCAATCTTGGCATCAAAAACCTCCAGAGTGAAACTGACCACTGAATCTGCCACATGGACCCCTCTATCATCTTGATTAGCCTACAAGGGTCACAAATACATGCTAATCCCTCAAACTCCATTGTGCATAAAAATGAGGATATTACATTATAACATTTAGGATTCAATGCATAAGTAACCATATGAAAGGGAGTATTAGGATTTTTCCATCCTTGTTGAATGATTGGTCAAATATGCTCATTGTAGAATGCTAAAGTGGGGTCCTTCACTCACACAATAACCCTCATCTGGTCAAGCATATAATCAATGTAGTCATACACCTCTCAAAGCGTAGGTACATCACCATCCTGATATCTAATGACATGGAAAGCTAGAGCACTGATAAAGACTATGTATATGGAATCACTCCAAAACATATCACTCTACATTATATCCTTCACCCTCCTCCCTTGCTCTATCTTTGCCTCAGTCCACCGATTCCAATCTGTTCTTATAATAATGAGTTGTAGTGCCTCTTATAACTCAATCATTCTATCCAAGAGAACTAAAATATGATGCATATTTGGTCTCAACAAGTTTCAAGAACTCCTTCATGAAGCTCCTGAAGAGTGCATTTGATGTGCGGTAGTTGTAGATAAACATTATCACATCTCTAACCACTCCTCTAATCTAGTCAATCTTCCCCATGTCCCTAAGTGCATTGTTTGTGGCATACACACAACATAGAGTCTACCAAGATATATATAGGCCGCCTCAATAAGTTCCTCTATAATTCTATTTACATGTGTCGCATTTGACAGTACTTGAAACATACTTTGTAGTCAAAGATCTTTTATTTAGGAAAATGGTGTCTCAACCTTGTAATAATTAAAATGTAATGTTGACATGTAAGCATAGGGGATAACCCCATTACAGGCTTTGGTCCCTTGATAGGCTAAAGGCCAAGGGAAATTCACCTTGATGGGGGTTTTCAAAGGTAGTTCCCTTGAAAGAAAATTTCATCTATAATTTATCATTATGAATCTTGATTGTTTATAAGTAAGTCATAGGTCCAATGGTGGATTTTTTTTTGTGTCATTTTGGATGGTTTTAACCCATTGTTTTTTAATAGCATTTAACTGTTTCATATTTTGTATCTCCTATATTTTAGGTTTGTGAGGTGCAATTTGATGTACTTAAAGAATCTAAGATCTATTGAGTTACCTTTGGACCTATTTTGGTAATAATCCAATGAGAAGCTTTATCTACAAGTATATTGTAATCTATTATTTATTTTTGAATAATGTATTTTGTATTTTTAGAGTATGGGGTTTTCTCCTAAACAAGTTTTCCCTAGAAAAATAATTGTGTTTTGGTATGCATGTTATTTATGTTTATTTTTCATTAAGTTTGTATAACTATTGTAAAGATCCAAGAAATTGTTTACATAACCCTCCTCTCAATATTAGTGTAGGAAATTGTTTTACTACCATAATTGTATTACATCCTTAAGGACATCAAATTAAAAATTAGCATCAATGTCCATGCTCATAAGTATGGGTTGTTTTCACATGTAACCATGATGTTGATGAGTGGATGATGCCTAATTTCCATCTACCCATCCATAACTATGCTACACCTATAATTCACCCAACATGCCTTCATCTTCTCCATAAAATGCCTAATTTCCATCTACCCATCCATAACTATGCTACACCTATAATTCACCCAACATGCCTTCATCTTCTTCATAAAACATTAATCTTGGAATAGTTATTATTCAAGATCGTGGTCTCCAATTTATTCTCATCACTCGTACATATGATGATCCTCCACTCACCACCATCAATATATTCTCCTTATAAAAAGGAGACTGAGCTACATCAAATCAAATGTCATTGTAAAAGAACTTGTCAATGACTTTATTTATCTCACCTTTCAACTGCACATTGAATAGATTAGCTTTGGGGTTACTTTACAACATGTGTTTCCCCTTACCCTCTCATGATAGGGCCACAAAACTCTAAGTGGGTGAAGGTCCTAACATCAGTCCTAGTGTTGTAAAAAAATGTATGACTAGAAGCATGTGGTTGGCTCTACTGAATCTATGTCATACAAGACAAAATAATAGGGATTGCAACTGCATTGTCATCAGGAAAACCCCTAAGCTTGTCGATCACAATTCTATATTTAACATGTGCAGCTTGTTCCAAAAAAGAATGTGGTTCCACACTATTTCCTTGAATAAAAAAGAAGTGAGCATTAACTGTAGTAATGCTACCATACTATTCTACTCTACACATTTTTCATCTCCATTTCCTTTTTCCACAACCTATCCCCAATCTGCCTAGTATTTTTTTTGTAAACTCTTTGAGAGGAGACTTAGGATCAAAAGGAACCTTATCATACTTTTACAATATTTTAGAGGGGCATTCCATAGTATCTGTTGCACTTTCCATGGAACTAGTACATGCTTCAAGATCAACCCCATGGTCACTCCCCTCAGCCTCAGGTTAACATTCTAATTCATTTACAATATGAAAATGAATTTCTATCGCATCCTCATTCATATAATGTGAGATCATTGTGACACTAAATTTCACAAAATAAATTCAATAAGAACCTAGTTTCAACTTAGTTTAACAAATATTGAAAACAAAATTTAAAATTTGATGTTGAATCTTGAGAAAGAAATAAAGAATGATTTTCAATGTTACATTAAAATGAATATGTGAATGTGCATTTGAAGTTATTTAATTTTTAAAATAAAAAAAGAAAAAAAATAAAATAAAAAATAAAAAATAAAACAAACAAAAAACTTACCTTGTGGTTGAAAAATCTCTCCAAGTTGTTGTAGATTCCTCCTCATCTTCTTCTTTCTCCTTGTCATTCTTCTTTCACTTCCACTCTCTCAACCTATCTTTTTTCACTCCAATCACTCTTCTCTCTCCTTTCACCTAGCTATTGAAAAAAATACAAAACCAAATGTGAATAAAAGGGAGGATTTGACAAGGTTTTATAAGGCATAGAGTAATGGGGCCTACTATTAGGGCTCAACCCTACCCCCAAAAATTAAAAAAAATTAAAAAAATTTATTGAGATGTCTAGAGATATGATACTTCCACACATAGATGAAATGCTCAAGGGATGTTTGGGCATCCCTAAGACATCCTTGAGACATCTTATCATCTTCGCAGTCTTTAGATGTCCTAATGATGGTGACAATATGATAGGGGGATGACATGTCCCTGTCCTTGCATCTCAAAGACATCAATATCTCAAAATTTTAGGGCTCGGGGAGGAAGGAAATTCATCCCCATGTTTCAATAGTAAAAATTAAGATGTATCATGAAAATGAAAAAGAATAGTAAGAGAAGAAAAAACAAAAGAATGAGACAGTGAAAAAGACAATTAAAGGGAATTTACTATATAGAGTATAGTATCTAAGATAACAAATTGAAATGTATATTTAAATTTATTATTGATCAAGTCGCAAGTATTGGTATAATTATGTTTTGGTGAGTTTTCATATGTTTGGAATTTAAAACTATTGTGGTTGTGAAATCCTTTTGTCTATAGTTTTGGTTTTTGTTTTGGCTATGAGATCTACTAGTTTTATAAGACACTAGTTTGATAAGGCCCCTAGTTTTGTATGCATCAAATGGTGTTAGATCCAAAAGTCAATTTTGAAGACTGTAAAATGAGAGAGGTCACTATTTGTTAAGAGATAAGTGGTGAAAAAATGAAAACTAACTGGTTGGCTAGGGATTATTGTACTCACATAGTTATTTTCTTGGAAGAGAGGAAAGAAGAAAGAGTATCTAGAAAATATGATCCTTAAAGAAGATAATTGTAAAGTGTGGGAGCGTGTTGTTGTCCTCCAATAGAATTAGGATTGGATAATATTGTAACATTAAGTTAAGAAACTTTAGGAATAAGGTCAACACACATCCTTCTACTAAATTCCAACTTCAATCATTCTGAATCATCCGTACAGTGTCCGTACACTTCTTCTAGTCAAGTAGCCAGTTTGTCTTCTCCACATAAATATATGTTCACATCAGTGAAAAAACATGAATATTAACAGTAAGATCAGTAACCAAAACTGATATCATCCAACAATCTCCCCCTTTGGAATTGATGGAAACATATGGGAAAATCCATATGCATCAACCCAAAAGTACTCTCTCTTAATACAATCTTCTCAATATCCTCAACACAAATCTCCCTAAAATAGTAGGGATTTTCACATAGATTCCTTACCCCTTTGGCAGCAATGGAAAAGGGTGCCATAACTTATCTGTAGTCTTCTGTAAGGTGTATCTTTTTCAAATCTTCATGTCCAACGATTAGGTACAAGGTCACCCAAATGTACTCCATAGTGTTCTCCTGCGATCATTCCCCCTAAGGAGTAGATCCATACATCAAGTCCAGAGAGTAATATAGCTCTGAAAACCACTGGACTGATGCATATCTGCATCAATTAATTATCACTGGGAGGGGCCACCATTCCAAGCATGCCTCTGAGATATTCAAAAGCATCTTTTGGAAAAGGTTTGGTAAATATATTTGCTATATGTTCCTTTATGCTAATGTACTCTGATATTATTTCTTTATTTACTACCTTTTCCCTCAAGAAATGATACTTAATAGAAATATGCTTAGTTTTTTAATGCATTATAGGATTCTTTGACATGTTTACTGTGCTAGTGTTATCACAATGAATAACCACTGGCTCTTTGAAAGATATTCCAATGTCTTCCAGCATTTGTTTCATCTAAACAACTTGTGTGCAATTTATTGCAGCAGCAACATATTCTGACTCAGCAACATATTTTGTTGTCCTCCAATAGTATTGTTAGGATTGGATAATACTGAGAGGTGGGGTGAATCAGTATTATAGCACTTAATTAAATTCTTCAACCATTTAAACATTAACCATAAACTTGCAGTAAAGAAAAGAACATAAGAAAATGACACAGTACTCATAAAACCATATTTTGTTTTAGAGGAAACCCTGGCCAAGGGAAAATCCTAGTGGGGATGATACCCACAAGCATGTACTAAAGTATAATTTCCATGTTAGGAGACCTAGCCCTGTTAGGATCTGAATATTACATAGCACATTTCCTTGTTAAAGGAATTACAACCTTGTTAAAGGTTCACAACAACTTGTTAGGGGCCAACTGAGCTTACAGCTCTTACAAAGTAATTCAAATTACAAAGTGTTCTCAGTCATGAACAAAACAAGCAACACTAGTGCTTAGATAGTTCCTTTATAGCTCTTTAATGATCTTTATCATTCTCTACTCTATTATTCACTCATTACATCCATCCAACTTCACAACATATCATCCTTGTTCTTCCATATCATCTTTATCAAAAATATCTTACATATATATCTCGTAACTTTGCAAAGTCGGCTCCCAATATGAATATTACAAATATTACAAAGTCGGCCTTGAATACAAAATGCATTTAATATAGTAAATATCAAATGCATAGTCGGCGCTCTTGTATAATCAATGTGTAGGTTATCAACAACCAAAATACAACTTTGATTACCTGGAATCCATGTCATACTCTCTCAATCTTCGCTACTGTCCAACTACTTTGTATCGTTGTTCTGCTTCAGTCTGTTTGTCTTAAACTCTTTATAACTCACCGTAGACATAACCAAAACCAAATTGATCTTAGGTGGAGGTCATACATACCCCATACTATCTTCCTCTAATCTCTCTTTCCCTAATACATTGATCTCAATCTTCAATATCCAAAATATTTTTGTATCTCTGCTTCTATACTTAGTCAATTTCTGAATCAATAAACTTATCTTTATAGGAATCGATCTGAAGCCTAGATGTGTTGCCATAAATGACAACAAAAAAGTGAATCACATTTACACAAAATTGATCACTTTCCAATAATCTATCCCTTTGGCATTGATGGCAACACTTAGAAAAAAATGAATAAGTGTTCCAAAAAACTGTCTCCTCCAAGTTCTCTCCTTCCTCTTCTAGTCTCTTCTCCCATTTTTCTTCTCTTATCCTACATTATTATTATTTTATTTTCTACTATCTTGTCCCCCTTTGACAAAAATGACAAAGGTGCATACAAAACAATAGGATTCAGTGCTTGCTCACCAGTTTCAAAATATCTTGAAAGGAACCTTCCAAGAGCTTCACTTCAATATTCCATGATTTGAACAATATATAACTGATATGAATTAACCCATTCAATGCAAATGATGCGGTCTCAACTTCTTTCAATTTTGTGGGCATTGATTTAGTCAATGAATCTGTCACTTTCTCCAAGTCTGATAGATGTACCTCAAGTATAGATAGCTTAGGAGTGATTAAACTCTTCAGTGAATTAAATCTTGTCAATACTCGCCCTTTCTCAATATCCAATACACTGAGTTTTGTCAATAAATTTGTGACTTCTTTGTCTAATTCTATTACAGATTGTGAAGATTCTTCACAACTGTCCATCATACTATTTAGAGTTTCCCTTTCCTTGGCATTAATATCTTCCACGTTCTAAACATGCCTAATAGGATTCATGCAATAACTAAACAATTTTCTCCCATGTCCAATGCAGCTCTTTGCATTTGTCAAACAAGTTTTCACAATGCCTAAGTCCCATGTGATAGACTTGCAAACTTTTGTAAGCTTCTTCTCTGAATATTTGTTCTCCACCTTCTCCTGTGTCACCCTTATCAAATTCTTATAGTACCCATCAAATTCATCAAGTGTTATTCTCATATTTTCAATATCATCTTTGTGTTAGAAAACAATACGTACTGGAAGCAGATTTTTCACAGTATCAATTTCTCTTGTAATTACTTTAGCCTTTTTTTCTCCTTTCTATTCTGATCTTTCCTTAGCTTTGTTTAATGCAATAAATGCCAATTTGACCAGTTAAACTTCATCCATGCTATCAACATTTACATCATTGCTTGCCAAAAATGAGATAGATGAAGTGTTTACCTCTTTCTGTTCATCCTCTTTATGTTATGTATTTTGTTCTTCTTCCTTCTTCTACTCTTTTTCCTCTTTCTATTTAGCCATCTGCTATAGAGGTGTCCACATTCCCTGCAAATGGATCATTTTCATCTTGAGATGTGTCAAGAGTCACTGGCACACCAGAAACATAGAAATCTGGTGGAGGATCTACTTCGGTTGTCTCATCTTTAGTCTTATTTTCTTTAGAGTTTTCTCCCATTCCTAATTGTGTAGGCAAAGTGGTCTTGGGAGGTGGAGTCTTGTCAGAAGTAGTACTCATCAATATCTTCTCTAGTGCCTTCTGAGTTTCCTCAGTGAATTCATCATACTTCCTCGCCATGATTTTCAACAATCTTACCTTGGTCCTTAGTAAAGGTTTTAATTCCTTCAATATCCTTTCCCTTTCTTGTAATGATATCACAGGAAGCATGTTATCAATTTCTTGATTCTTGATTGTATCATCCTCAATCTGGGCCAAGTGTTTTCTTGTTTCCAATCTCCCATACAAGTCCTTAGGTATACTTCCTTCAATTTCTAATAGAGTCTTTTTGAAAGTATGTAAATGATCAATCGCAATGTCTTCAATCTTAAGCTTTCTGAATCTCCAAACCTATCATAATATCTGTCAATTGTTACTAGTTTACCTTGTTCTATTGCTCTCTTCTCTATCATTTTCATTTCAGGCTTCCATATGTGCTTCTCTATTTTCTTCTCTTCTCTTACTATGCTCTTCTCTTTAGGCGATGTCTACATACTTGATCTAGTTACTCTAGGAGTGATATTCTCTATCTGTGATGTCTTCTGTGATGGTGGAGGTGGACTGTCTACCATAACTACCTTAGGAGTGGGAGGGGCTGAAGTACTTCCACTTGCCAGTCCAAGAGATCTATCTTTCATCTTATTTTTCACTTCTTTCAGTTCTTCTTTTGTCAACCCTGTTTTT
Organism: Thuja plicata; assembly: GCA_018584345.1. Taxonomy (NCBI): domain Eukaryota; kingdom Viridiplantae; phylum Streptophyta; class Pinopsida; order Cupressales; family Cupressaceae; genus Thuja; species Thuja plicata. The sequence goes on along the minus strand of MU224874.1, from coordinate 1,409,999 downwards.
ACACCACATTCATGCACAAGTTTTTCAATTTTTCTTTTCCTCAAACCTCTAGTATATTCCTCTCTCACCTTTTCTGATTTCTCCTCATATGTTCCCCATCTTTCTTCTAACGTATCCACTTCTGATGCAAGAACATGTTCAACTTTCATGGTAAGTACCTCATAACTTACTTCATAACCCATGGGATAACACCATTTCTTTCTAGGTGTGACTACTTCAAAAAATACACAATCAGTTTCAACCATGAAATAGATTGTATCCTTTTACTTCTCAACAATGTCCTCATGTATCCTGTATCTGGTTTTCATTTGTCTCTGAAGGATTTCGATCATAGAAAATAATTCTCCATCAACCCAATTAGTATTCTGTCTTTTGTAGCTCTGTGAGATTAGAATACCAGTAGGTATCCCAGATTTCCAACCACTACGATGTAAGCCAGGAAATTTGTGCTCAATATGTATAAACATATGCATCAATAATGAACCAAATCTGAAGGTCTTAGTTCTGTCCTTCTTCACTAGCTTCACATTTTCAAGAAATTGTTGTGCCAGAACTTCACATAGGTTGTATTTCACATTCTCCTTCACCATTCTCCATGCCATAATGATTACTCCTGCAGATACTGAGTTAGGTCTACTACTGTAGTAGAATTTGTATCCAAGTATTATAGAAATGAGTCTCGCATCTTGCTGAAAGATTTCATTCACAGTCATTTCCCCTTTGTACCATTTAGAATGAGTTAGGGTTTCAGCTTCTTTATTTACATGTTTCTCTGCTATAGGGATGACTCTAATGTTGTCTAGTCCAGTGATTTCATGATTTAGGTCACTACAAATCTTCACAGTTTGATCACCTATCCATATGAACTGATCATGAACCCTGCTCAACAGTATCTTAAACCATTCATCTTCATCAAATTCACATAAGTCTAGAATCTTCATTATGCTTAACTAATAAATGTGTTTGTATTCTTCTTTCATGATTCCATTATTAGTCATATATTCCATCTCAGTTGATATCTCATCAATTCCCAGTATATCATACTTACAATGTATGTAAGCCCTAATATCTTCTATGTGTAATATGCCATACGAGGTTTGAGAAAATGCTACTTCTGGATCCTCTTCATAGGACTTAAACAAATGTTTCTTAAATTTGTACCTAGGTCAATCTACAACATTGAAAATAAAAGGTACATCCATAGCTACATGATGTAAATACCTTTCTTCCACTGAATTCCATGTGTATGCTTCAATTGATCATGCACGGTAAATGTAGAATATACTAAATCTCTCTGCTCTCTAATCTCCTTAGCTCGCTCTTCATCAAATGGTAAAGAGATAGGTCATTGAATGGTGCTTTATACAATTTTAAGTCATAAGTTTCACATTTACTCAATATTGTCTAGTCGGCTATTAGATCTCGTGAAAAAATATATGTGTCGACTGATGTTGCTCTCTCAGATGTATGTTATATAATGTCAGCCACATTCATACCCAAGCTCGCTCGAGCTCAATCCATAGATTTTAGGGTAGGATATATTCTGATGTTTGTATCCAATGCTCCCCTTAAGGCCATGCTCAGCCAATTAGGTCGATTCTGATTTACTACCATCAAGCGAAGATCCAGTAGCATCTACTGACTCTCCCTGAACTGATGTCTCACTTGTTTCTTTGATCTTCCATATCTTACCACTGTTACTATCTTCTTCTTTCTTAAAACAACTTTCAAAATCATTCTTCAAATCTGCAACACTCTTACCAGTATCATTTTCATTCTTCTATGAATTCATAGGAGATGGTACTCTTTTGTTGTCTGGTCCATTATACCTGCAAAAATTTTCTATATGTCTTGGATTATTGCATTTGTAACATATAGGAGGTCTTCTTTCCTGATTAACTTTCAGTTTACAATACTTCGCAATGTGTCTAATGTTATTACATTTGTAGCACATAGGTTTCACTGTAGGTTCTCTTCCATTATCTTGTCTATATCTAGATTGATTAGGTTTTCTACATTTTTCTTTCTTGTGCCCATATCGATTACAATTAAAAAAATAACCAGAAAATTTTCTAAAAGGGGCATTACCTCTTTAGTCTCTCTAGGTTCTTCAGTAGAAGGTTTCTCAGCATCAATCTTCTCATTGGATTTCTCTTCTTGATTCTTTGAACATTTAGCTTCATTGAAGCCAATACCAGTCATATAACCTTTAGATTTTTGTTTGTCTCTTTGTTCATCAATCAAATCATTGATGGTGTGAAGTTTCTCAATGTGTTTCTTTGCTTCAACAAGTTCACCTTTTATAATCTGATTGTATTTCTCCATTTCTAGATACTTGTTCTTGTAGTTGTTAGCCTCATTCTTCATTTGATCTAATGCACTGTTCAAGGTTTCTTCAATATTTTTCTTAGAATCCTTTTGTATCTATATTTCTTTAGTCATAGTCTCATTCTCAAGTTTCAGAGTCTCATTTTCTTCTTTTAGTTGCCTCACCTGATTTGAATTGTCTTCATCTGAATCCTCTTTAATATGAACCATAAGATCTTGTCTTTGACTTCTGGAAAGCTCAAGTTGTTCCTTAAGTTTCTTTATAAATTTCTCATCTCTTCGCATGTTGAATCTCAACTCTCCATTTTTTGCTTTTGCTTTGTCCAGGTCTTCAAGTGCAGCATCAAATTTTTCTTGCAAACTATCCAAATCCATTTTGATCTCCCTCAAGTTGTTAGAATTTTGCTCTAAGGGCCAAAAGCTCTGATACCAATTGTTAGGATTAGATAATACTGAGAGGGGGGGTGAATTAGTATTATATCACTTAATTAAATTCTTGAACCATTTGAAAATTAACCATAAACTTGCAGTAAAGAAAAGAACATAAGAAAATGGCATAGTACTCATAACACCATATTTGCTTTTTGAGGAAACCCTAGCCAAGGGAAAACCCCGGTGGGGATGGTACCCAAAAGCATGTACTAAAGTATAATGTCCATGTTAGGAGACCTAGCCCTGTAAGGAGCTGAATATTACATAGCACATTTCCTTGTTAAAGGAATTACAACCTTGTTAAAGGTTCACAACACCCTGTTAGGGACCAACTGATCTTACAACTCTTACAAACTAATTCTAATTACAAAGTGTTCTCAGTCATGAACAAAACAAGCAACACTAGTGCTTAGATAGTTCTTTTATAGATCTTTAAAGATCTTTGTCATTCTCTACTCTGCTATTTTCTCATTAAATCCATCCAACTTCACAACATATCATCCTTGTTCTTCCATATCATCTTTATCAAAAATATCTTGCATATATATCTCACAACTTTACAAACTCGGCTCCCAATATGAATATTACAAATATTACAAAGTCGACCTTCAATACAAAATACATTTAATATAGTAAATATCAAATGCATAGTCAGTGCTCTTGCATATTCAATGCGTAGTTTATCAACAACCAAATTACAACTTCTATTTCCTGGACTCCATGTCATACTCTCTCAATCTTCGCTACTATCCAACTTCTTTGCATCGATGTTCTATTGCAGTCTGTCTATCTTCAATTCTTTATAACTCACCGTAGACATAACCAAAACCAAATCGATCTTAGGTGGAGGTCATACATACCCCATATTGTCTTCCTCTAAGCTCTCTTTCCCTAATACATCGATCTCGATCTTCGATATCCAAAATACTTTTGTATCTCTGCTTCTATACTTAGTTGATTTCTGAATCAGCAAAACATATCTTTATAGGAATCGATCTGAAACCCAGATGTGTTTACATAAATGACAACCAAAAAGTGAATCACATTTACACAAAATTGATCACTTGCCAATAGTTTTGTATGCATCAAATGGTGTTAGATCCAAAAGTTGAGTTTGAAGATTGTAAAATGAGAGAGGTCACTATTTGTTAAGAGATAAGTGGTGAAACAATGAAAACCAACTGGTTGGCTAGGGATTATTGTACTCACATAGTTACTTTCTTCGAAGAGAGGAAAGAAGAAAAGAGTATCTAGAAAATATGATCCTTAAAGAAGATAATCATAAAGTGTGTGAGCATGTTGTTGTCCTCCAATAGAGATTCAAGCTAGGTAGAAGGTGTGAAAGATAGATTTATGTCTTCTAAAAATATTTTGTTGCCCGTAGAGGATAATAAAATGTGAGTTTTGTTGTAGATAGATTAGTGTAGCTGTAGAGGGTTGAGTGAGTTTCTAAAGAAATTTTTGAGGTAGAAGAAGATGTTTTTTGAATGGGAGGATGAGTAGGGTCATGAAGAGATTTGTTGGAATTATATTTTGAAAATGGTATTGGGAAACAAAAAGGAATAGAAATATCCATGAAATTTTTGAAAAACATTCAAGCCAAATTAGACGTATTGGAAAGAGATATTGAAAAGGAAGCGATAATATTGGATTAAATATTTGAGAAGAAACAAATTCTCTTGAAATAAGATAATATAAAGATTATTCGATCTTAAAGCTCTTGAAGTGATTTGAGATTTCTGGCTTTAAAGTATTCCTAGTGCAACAATATTACCACCACATCATAATGAAGGTCATTGAAATCCTTTTACTTCTTTTCCTTGCAAACTACTTCCTTGATCCAATGGTAAGAAGATAAAACTTTAGATTGGCTCAAGGTAAAGGCCGAGGAAATGGGAGGAAAATATAAATTTTGATGTTGGTGTTTGAGGGAGATCTCTAGGTGATGGAGGAGAAGATGTATGAATTGTATACTTAATATTTTTGGGGACTATGGATGAGGAAGCTAACATTTATATGAGGTCATAATTTCTTGGGGAAGACTAGTATTTACTTATTTGACATGTTCTTGAGAATCTTGATCTACTTGATGTATCTTTACCTATAATTGAGGTAGGTATTTAGGCACAGCTTAAGAATAAAAACTTTTCAATTTGATTCTTTATTAGTCTTCTCACCATCTCCTCTATTGACTCTATCCATATTTGAACTTGTCATGGGGATGTTAATATTAGTTGTGTAGACGTCCAAAATCGTCCTTATATTAATTTAATTAATATTCCCATAACATTATAGTTAATTCTAATTAATTATATTTTTTATATTCTTCTATCTATTTAATTAAATATGATTCATTCCCCTTAGTATTTAAATTTAATTTAAATACTACCCCTTTTTATGTATTAAATCTTATTTAATACATTATCCCTCATTAATCCCTTTTAAATAAATTTTTAATTTATTTATTCCTTTACATGACTTAAATTCTACTAAACCACAATTAATCTAAATTAATTTGGATTAAGCTAATTTGAACCTAGATCCTACCCTACCTCACATCACTCTCACCAAATAAACCTATTCATTAATTAACTAAGGTTAATTAAGCTAATTT
>MU224874.1:1369467-1387616 GCA_018584345.1 Thuja plicata | reverse complement strand
ATTCATTCTCTTAGTTGCATTCAATAGATCAATAGTGGGATTATAATATTGTGTTGGGAGAGCACACCCACAAACCTCTCTAAGAGCAAATCAACAAGGCTTGGGTGCACTTGTTTGGCTCATCGGACATTGTGATGAATCTCTTCTTGTTTTTAGTAGTATGCTTTAGATATGTCTAATGTTGTTATTTAATGTTTATCTCTAACGTTTGCATGTCTGAGCATGCTCCCAACAGGTTAGGTTTCATTGCATACAAGTTATACATGCATAAGTATCACTAGATGTTTTTAGATTTCTCTCCTTTTTAGATATAGATATTGAGATCTCAATAGTAGTACATTCAAATTTATTGTCATCTAGTCATTTTTTTGTTTTATTTAAAATAAAGATACAACTTTCTTTGATTACCTTTATTTATTTCTTACTCCAATCAATAAGTATGTGAGGTTCAAACTAACTGGAGTCTAGACCAGATAAACTTGATCAACAATTTCTAAACCAGATCATCCTACATTCCCTCAACATCCCATTCCAATTCATAGTCTTTAATTTATTGCATAGTTAATGTTTATTATTCCCCCTTTCTTAAAAATAATTTTTACAATCTTACTTGCAATCTTCCAAATGACGGTACTGAAGAATTCTATTTCAAAGATACAAAATATCCTCTACAAAACCATTTTTGTTGTAAGTATTTCTCATGTTATCATAGTTTAATGTCACGTTTACCAAATGCAATTCTATATTTTGCTTCAACCAAGGATGGAAAAATGTAATAGGATAACCCTAGTCAAAATAAATATCCCACTTACTTCAAATATCTAAATTTCTTATTAATTAATTCTATTTGTCTAAAAATTCAATTCGAACCATATCATTAGATGGGTACCTGAGTAATATACAAGGATATTCATGAAAGCATCCTATCCTTATGTAATAAATCTTGTGAAAATGATTAAAATAAATAAATAGAAATTAAACTATCAATTGTGCAGCTTCTAGAGAAAAGATATTTCCCAAGTTAGTATCATCCTCCTTGATCATGAGAATGGTAAATGCATCATTTACACTCTTAAAATGGTTATGATGGTGTTTGACTACAATTATAGGTAGAAATTATATATTTGAGTAGTCTCATCAGAAATCCTCACCTTATAAACTCTGAAAGATGGATGTGTGCTAGCAATAACATTGTAAAAATATGAGATGATATAGAATTCTTTTATGTTTTTAATCTGTGATATGATTATGCAAGTTATCGCTAATCAATTCCACCCAAATCACTTATTTTATTTGATAGCATATTACAATGATAAATTGACACATTCAATACTCAAAAGACTTGGTATTCCCATCCCCATTAACCCTATTTAGTAGGGTTTTGATATTAGATATATCCTCATTAAAATGAGAACTGAGAATATATTTTCGTATTTTAGATTTATGCTTCCTTGGTTTCTTGAATAGTGTATGTATTATTTAGGTATGTATCTTTTTTTATCAATACAATAATTTGGTCTCTCTCCACACTCATTTTTGCATAAACTTTTGGGTTGGTAATTCTTATTTAGTTTCTTATTGATTGTCTATCTAATTTAGCTATCAATATATCATTTGTATTTCTTATCCCATATCCTTGATGTTTTAGTAATTAATACCTACAATTACTAGGTCAATCTACTAAATATAAATAGAGAAACATATGATATTAGCTAACCCACTTTGGAAAGTGTCTTTGATCATTGGTGACCTAGCATTTAAGCCAAACATATCTAAAATTAATGTCTAAACTTATATATTCCTAGTCTATTCTCCAAAAAATTTGATAGAGAATTCTTTAATTTCAATTCTCTTTCATACCCTTTATAGAAGAATTTCATTTTTAAAATTCAAAATTTTCTTGAGTCATTAAGGATATAATACAAGGTTGAAGAGAAACACTTGAGCATTGTGGCAAAAAAATACGACATGAAAGTTACAAGGATTATAGTTTTTTTCTAAGAAAGAGATTTGCATTGGTGTTGGACACATTTAATTACTTGGTTGGTCTGTGAATACTTATGAGTTGATTTTAAATGATCACAATTGGGTTGGTCCCCATTGTGCAAGATTGTTTTGCTCCTTCGCTTGGGGTGTTAATTCTTATTCAATTAGCAAGAGAGAATCTTAATAAAACTGTAATATCCTTTTTGTTTCTTTTCTAGAGACGAACATGATATTATCTTTTTTTTAATCTTCTATTAAGTGTCAAAGGAGCTTGTCAAATATGAAATGGAAACTATGAACTTATTGTTGGTTCCCCATAGGTTCCCAAAACCTCTTTATCCTTCAACTCTTTCATTTCTTTCTTTTTCTCATTAATTTTTAATGTTGGAATTTTCCCATAGGAGATAAAAATAAAAAAATCCTTGATTTTACTGAAATCCATAAGGAACCTTTTGGGAATTTGAACAAAGATACTGGATTAATATAATTTTAGCATTTTTCTGAATGCTTATGTGGTAGACTCTTCATGCACATTCAACAACTTTAAATCGATCAAATTGAGTTAATAAGACCCTTTAATTATCTATCTATTTCTTATCCTAGTCTTCATGCAATGTAGTTTTATTTTTGGATCTAGATACTATGCCCCATATACATCTTGAAGTTCTACAACTCAAATGTTTTTGTATGAGAGCTCCTCTATTTCTATATTTGATGCTATACCTCCTTTTGAATAATAAGACCCTCTTTGCACAAGCTCCCACTCAAATGAATATTAATCCAAATAAAAATCTATGGTGTACCCAAAAGATAAGGTGATCAAGTGCTAACACCAAGTGAAAGGAAGCAAATTATGCCAAAATGCTTCCTACACTAATATTCTAGGGAGTTTTGTGAAAATGTTAATCTTTTAAAATTTATAAAATGTAGAAACACATTGAAACACAAAATAAATAAATAAATATCATAATGTGGGTGTACATTGCTGGAGTAATTAGGTAATCACATTATTAATTAATTAATCAATTGTTACTTACTTACATACCCTATTACTTTATTACACTTAAGCCAAATTTAGGAACTTTCTTTTCATATATATTAGATCAAGCTAATTATATGTCATGTTGTCTTATTACATAGGATGAGGAAACTTGTCGTGTTCTAATTTAGTCCTCACCTAGGTTTAGATCTAGGGCTTTATCTTTATGTTTTATAAGCATTCAGTATATTCATTGTAATCTATCTTGATTTATTGTACCAATTGAATACAAACATATCTATCATACCTTCTTGGATCAATCTCTCAATGTTGCACGTCGCATCAATAATGAACACTTCTCTATAAACGTGATAGACATTTTGGTTTCAAGTGATTATTTGGAGCTATGGTAATAACTATCTACTCCAACATGGTTTTAGAGCTAGATATTAGTTCTAACATGTACATGTGGAAAATGTTTTGAGAGGAGATATCACACTCCTAAGCAACTCAATGAATCATTTAATAAATCATTATTACAATACACTTACTTAGCAATCCTTCATAGGAGTACCAACAACTATAGATTTGAAGGAATTCATAAAGCTCAAAAAATATCTATAAGATTCTACACACATTTATATCTCAGGAATCTAATATATAGGAGATGCAAACCTAAAATCATCAAATAGTATTTCAAAATCCATGAGTCAAAACCACCTAATATGGCACCTAAATTATCTCTTAACCAAAGATGCATTATGATGTGTCATAATATATATCATAATTTGGTCAATAGTTATAACTTTTATTTATAACTATTTTATGTGTCAAACACCTTTTCATATTTCCTAATGGCCAAAACTCTTGATTCAATAGGCCAATTGAACCCTTTTTCAAAATTGAAATACTTAAAGAGATCTATAAAATGAGCATCATTGTTAGTTGCGTTGAGCATGGAGAAGATAAGAAGATTTTTGATAATTTACCAACCATCCTTAATTTTCTTGTTGACAACTCAAGAAAATCTAACTAGACATGGATACAAAGATATTTCTCATCTTACAAAATAAAATCTAAAATCTAAGTGGTGAACACAATCAAGAAAGAATGACCACACTAGGCCTTATATTTGAGAATAACTTCAAAATAGCTTAGCTTCGGAAAAAAAAAACATTAGAATAAGTTTTACACAACTTTCCCTTGTAGAATCCAAGCCTTGTTCATCTAATTTTTAAGCTTGAGTTTTCTTTTAAATAACATTATAATATTTACTATAATGGTCATGTAAGTAACTTTCTTTAGAGTCAATCAATTAGTTTTTTGTAACTTTTTGTTCTTTAAGTTGTTTAGTCGGTTTCGTAAATTTCTATTTTGTCTTTAGTTGTTGATCATTTCTGTTGTGGAAAGATATTGTAATTGCTTATTTAAAAACTTCGATGTGAAATTGGATGGTGAAAAGAGCTGAAAGAAATTTGGGAAGAAAGGGTGTGTGTTCTTTGCACTTCTGGGGCAGTTGAGACAAACACTTCATCTTGAATTGGGATGCTTACAATGACATCGGGAGAAATTATGTTAATGTCTTGACAGCTGGTTCATGGGATAATCTTTTTAGTGAGGGAGTTGTTGATAAAATTGGGGGAGCTCATCATCGTCCCACATAGAAAAAAAATATAACTGCTTAAGACAAAGATTGGTAGACTGACTTTCCCATAATCTCTTTAATGTTTAGCCTTATAGATGTTAAAAATTCTTTTTTCTTTTCTTCTTTAAAAAGTATTCATTTACTTTCGTTAATATTGAATATCTCAATCAATTATCATTTCAGATTTTGTCTTTTAGGACTAACATAATCCAAGAAAATAATGTTGAAGACAAGGAAATTCTCTCAAAAGTGAATCTCGACTGGCCCAACTATACCTTGTCCCGAATGCTCGATTCACACACATAATGACCGCTGTTCTCCGCAGGTTTGACAAAGAAATCATACAAGTTGTTAGACGAGGAACTTTAAGAAAGAGTGGAGGAGCTTTTCGTATTTTGTGGACTTTGTTTGTCGATTTCTTATCGCATTATTATTTGTGGGCGAAGCGAGAGATAAGGATGGAATGTGCCTTTGTCGATGCATTCACCATCTTCAATAATTCAATTTTCAAAGCTCTGATCATTCAGAGTGAATAACGATCCTACTTCTTCTGCTATTGAAATGAATTAACTGATTTGACATGGGTATAAAGAATCAGACACAAAATATCTTTTATAAATGCGCCAGCATATAACTATAGTAAATAATGCATGGATAAAGTTTTTGATTACTTGGATTCGAAGATGGCCTTATATTACAGTGAACGAATGAAACTAGGGCACGGCATTAATTATGATATATATAAGTTAAAATATCTTCACTATACTAAAGATCTAATTTCAGAACTGTAAAGACAAGCTATGTGCAATTGAAAAACAGTGCTCAAAAAGCTCAATGGTCACAAGAAAGACAGAATAATAGATAATTATTATTATATCAATGAGTTCAATTCTGCATGTGATCAACTCCAAAAAGCGTACATAGGTGCCAACATTTCTTGGAAAGCTAAAATTCTTATTGCCCAGCTAAGAACCGACTCTCATCAACTCCGCTGTGAGATGGGGTGTTGGAAGAGGCCAAAGGAGGCTTGGGAAGAGAGAATTTGCATGTTTTGTAACTCTGGGAAAGTGGAAACCGAACATCACTTTATTTTAGAATGTAAAGCCTACAAGAACAGCAGGGATAAATTTGCGGATACTATATCGGATAGCTCTTGGCATAACCTATTCAGTGAGGAGTACATTGAGAAATTAGGTGGGCTCATCATCAGCTTGCACAAGAAACGAACCGAGTTACTGAAGTCAGCCTAGTTTGCCTTGTTGTCCCATACGCTATGTTTAGCCTCGTGGACATAAAATTTTTATCTTATCTTTATCTTATCTTATTGTAAATGAAAGATGCATTTTATTCAACCACAATAAGCAGAAACACGAGCTTTTATAACATAAAACTATTGATCCTACACAAATTGAAGAAGAAACAGTTAATAAAATAGTTTGTTTCATGCAAATAGGGAGAAGCATAGCGTGCACACTAATCATTGTTATAATTACAGTAATCGGATGTTGAATGTTCTTAAAACAAATGTAGATCTTCCAATATCCTTCTAATCTATATGGTTTGACAACTTGTTACTATAATTGCAATATATTTTTCTTCAGCAAAAGAGATGATCAGGGTCGTCTACTTTTTACAACCCTAGATACAACTTTAGAACCAAGTGAGAAAAATTACTAGATTTAATTTTTAATTATCTATTGAACCAACCTAATCAAAATTTGTGTAGCCAACTAGATCACATTTTTTTATGAATGCAAAAATTTTGTGTACGAAGTTCACATACCTTAAGTTCAATTCACAACTCATCATGAGACTTATATGGAGCTCGCATGAACTAGGAGTTAAAAATTGCAACATACATTATATTAGATCTAACTATAGTGAGGTACATGAAACTTCCAACCAAATCTCTATACATTGTAGCATCTAGTTCTTCGAAATGATGTTTTTATTGATTTTTTTAGTTGTTGTGTATGTCACTTTTAAAAAATATTTCATTAAATCAACTACATACTTGATTAGAAAAATGAATATACCATATGATTATTGTTGCACTTCAACACCATGAAAATAGGAGACCTAGATCTTATATTTTAAATTCTTGTTTAATTTCTACTTGAAATTTCTCCATAAGACTTTTTCTATTACCTATTAAATAAGATCATCAATATAAAGAACAAAATGAGAATATATAAGATACACAATGATGTCTTCTTGCTCCTTTTGCATGACATTCTAGCTATATCTATTTTCTTTCATTTCTCTTTTTCTCTTATTTTCCCTTCCTTCCACTTTATGTGTTGTATGTCACATGTAAATGTATTTATTTAATATAGGGGAAGGTAATTTTAAGAAAGTGAAGTTTTAGTATACAATAATAAATGTAGTATTCGTGGTTTGTAATCTCATGGTACAAGTCTCCTAGTTTTTGTAAAATACCATTTGGCGGTTCTATGAGAACTTATTGTTAGATTCCGCAAGAAGCAAGAACTGAGCCAAGATCTAATGTTGTTCATAAATCACATGTAGAGACTCAACAAATGATTGTAGATAACAAAAAAGAAGAAGAATGAAGAGAAAATCTAAAATGAGAGAAAATAGAGATAATGCAAGGAAAATTAGAGAATACTCTCAATGCTCTAATCGAGCTATCACTTAAATAGTGAAGGTGAGAGAGGGGTATTGAACACACCACAAGACTGAGACTTGGGGAGGTCAATATGTCTTGAGAAAATTCTTAAACTTTTTTAGTTACAAACTTATGCCAATTATCTTTAACCAACTAAACATCAATAAAAAATGAAGCGATGAAGATCATGCATATGAAAAATAGATTTTTACGTGGAAAACCCAAAATGGGAAAAACCATAGTGAGAATTATACTCACTATATGACTAACCGAATATATTTTTTTAGGCTAAAAACTGAGGTAGCTCACTGGTAATTGATTGACTTGCAAGCTAAGGTGCACAACCTTATATTAAGATACAATGGACTTGTAAGATACAACACATGATCCCATGGAAAAATATAATAAGGAACTTCTTGGCTAGATCATTGCTTCATGGCAAGCAATGAGGTAGGATGGATTGAAATGAATAAATATCCTAAACATGAAAACATGAAAACTCATTGTCTAATCGATTTAAATGAAAACTATCATTGAACCACTGTGTCAAGTGACCAACTTCATGACACACATACTTGACATACACATCCACTATTTCAAAACTCTTTCATGTGTTGAAAGATATGATCCTTCCACATCATTCAATAAATTCACACTTAAATTTACATACATACATGCATGCATGCATGTGCATGCATACATATGTGTGTGTGTGTGTGTGTGTGTGTGTGTGTGTGTGTGTGTGTGTGTGTGTGTGTCTCAAATTATTCATCAAAACCCTCAACTAGGTCGGTCATATATATAAATGACATAATTTAAACATAGTCAGCCACTATATGCAACTACGGCAAATGTGGTCCATTTCAAAAGATAAAGGGGACCCAAATACATCATAACACATATTTCTAATTTGACCCAAACGAATCACATGTAACAAAACATCCTTCAAAGTTGATACCAATTATATCATGTAGATAAACAATGTAGCACATCAACTAATCGACCGAAAAATATTACCATATAAATAACTCAATGTAGATTTTCACATGCCATGATAAAACCCATAAAAAAAATATAAAATCATCATCCAATGCATATTCAAACCAAAGGAACATGATCCGATCAGGGTAAATCAACTTACTTAGCCAAAGACCAACACAAATAGAAATGTTGAGAAATAGAACATAACAACTTTACTTGTAGAGAAAACTAATGTTGAGAAACTTAGTTGGAATACTACACAAACAATCTGAACATGTCATCCAAGCTACACAACTATAAGCAACACTGCGGAGCAATGTATAGCATTCTATAGACCAATCCTAATAGATAAATACATTGGACTAACAAACTGTAACTACTAACCACATCAATTGAATAGATAACGACCTAAAAGCGTACAAAAATGCAATATCCCTAGAACATGAACTATATCCATAACCACAAGCCATTCAAATATGGAGGAATGCAGAGTATTCTCCCATGTAGACTTCAAATTTACTCTTTCCTACATATTTAAGTTTCTAATACTATCACCTTTTGAAATCAACACATGCTCACTCATTATCAACACTAGAGATCATATTGATATTTGAACACTCATTTCCAAACTTTCATTAAGTTGACATTAATAACAATACTAACTTACATTGCTAACAATACATGCTCCTTTTTCATTGATGTAAACACCATCAACATATACAATCAGTGCAAAACTCCACAATTCTAATACTCTTCTTCTCCTTGTTAGAGTACAATGAACATTAAGAGGGGGGGTGAATCAATGGTCATATAATTTAAAATAAATAGAAACAACTTCAAGCCACTTTACTGAATTGCTTATGAAACGGTATTAGGCAAATGACTAATATGAAATAGTGACAAGTAAATCAAACAATCACACAAATTGACACATAAAATTTCATAAGTAAAAAAACCCTCTTGGGGAATAAAATCCACTCGTAAAATTGCCTCATTGGATTATCTGAAAACCTTCAAGTTTATGGTGCCTCACTGGCTGATATGTCTCACTGACAATACTATCTCACTAATATATTTGAAATGTCTCACTGGAAATACATTATCACTTTTCAAATATATTGAATTCATATACATAGTATCATATATTTTTCTCTATTCAAAATCTTCTGATATCATATCAGAAACAAAGTACTTATGACATACAATATATCGTTGCACATATATTGTGATTATATACAACAACACATTATACAATGAAAACAACTTTCAATGCTCTGCAGATTCTTTTATAGAATATTCTTGATGAATCATATATACAAATAAAATATTTATAAATATGAATCATTGTAAGTCAAAGTCTCTCATATCAAGAATTATATCTTTTTCTAATACAATCACCTTCATCATATTGAATCTCTTTAACAATATGCATATATGATGTTCTTTGTCCTGTCTCGAGGAGTGCCTAAGCCTACGCCTTGGTTTAGTCTCATGCTCCAATAATTTACCTTGTGACCAAGCACAAATTCAACATACAATTTTCTTAAAAAATATAATAGAACATCCAAATTGTTGTGGGGTGTTCTATCAAAAACCATCCACTAGCAATCCCAAAGTGGTCATGTATTGCATCATTTGTGCACCATTTAATTGACAACTTGAGATTTTTAGGTTCCACTTTTAATCTCGTTTTGGAATCCACAAAAAGGTTACATATGTCATTTTTATTATAGTTAGGTTTATAACTTGATCATAATCAAGCCCATCGTCAAACTCGACGTGCATGGAATCACGCCAAAGAAGTGCAGCATTATGTTGCTCTGTAAGTTTTTGGACATGTTTTCAATAATTGAGTTCAAGGTGGAAAACATGGGGTGCAATGTGGGGATATTTCCATATGTAGTCTGAAAGCCTCTAAGATGATTTAGATTTTCCCCTATAAGATCCTCTAAAGGTTGAGGATTTGGCATTGGTTCATCTTCTCGAGGTGGAGAATTGTTTTCAGGTGGTTGCGAGTTGTTTGGAGCTGGTTTTGGATTGTTTGTGGGATCATTGGGAGGGTTTTGTACTTGGTTTGAGTCTATGTCTGATTACAATAAAAACAAATATGTAATTATAATCATTTTTTTTTTTAAAATGATAAACAAAATCAATTAAACCCTAATTTTTATAAAAAAAACTACCAATTTCAATTTAAAAACATCAAATAACAAAACAAATAAAAAATTGAATGTACCTATTTAAATTGGTGACAAATTTGTAGTTTCAATAACGTATATGTGATCCTCTATCAGATATCAGATAATTCCTTGTTGTGTTTCATGTTTTCACAACAAAAACTAAGAAATGCAGCCTGCAACCTTAAATTAGTTTTACTGGCAAAAATTGGATATCCGATGTAAAACCGGATATCCAATATTATCGGATTGGATATCCGATAATATTGAATATCCAATTAGGCTTGTGCTTTGGCTTTTGGTTTGGCCATGTGTATTGACACCCAACCTACTAAAAATTCAACACACTTTTTAGTGCGTTTTGGACGAGTGAAAAGAGAATTTTTTCACATCGAGCTAGTTTTTGGCATACCATGATCCTACACATACCCATAATATTGACCTACAATAGAAATCTACAAATAAAAAAATTCGAATTGCACCGCCAAAATCTCTATAAGTAGACTACGTGATGACACTACAAAAGCTCTGATACCATGTAAGAAATCTCCTATAGCAACAACCCAAGATCTAGAGACCAATGAATAATGCAAAAGAAATAGAGAAAATAGACAAGAACAAACTATATTCTCATCAAGATGCAATAACTAAATTAACTAAATTCATTCAAGAGATGAGTGATGGATGACAATGCAAATGTGTCTGCTTAAATAAGCAAGGCAATAAGAGATCATAATAATCAGGAGATAACTTATCACCCACAAAAGGTAGAATCACATGTTCACCAAAGGTGGATCATATTTCATTATGCAATGAAGTATGTGCAACATGTGGAGGATGATAAAGTGATAAGTGCACTAAAGGTAGAGATAACACATAAAGTGGAATGTAATAACAACTATCACCACCTAAATTGGAATTTCTCCTACATCATGTGCAACTAAATGTGCAAACTCCTAAGTGTCTCAAATGCAAATTACTATGTTATGCATTATTCTAAGTACAAGCTTAAATAAAGTGTAATTAGGTGAATAATTAATTACAAAAATAATAATCTTTAAAGTCAATCAATTATCCTTACGAAGCACTATTAATTTAAAGCATTGTAATCGTTGTACTTTATCTTGAAGTATTTTTTCATGCAATGCAATATATATCTGTGATAGTCAAATCTATAATTTATGAGCCTTATATCGTTATTCACTTGTATTTTTTTAACGCAATGGTTATCTCTGATATGTATACTATATTTTGATTTGTAATGTAAAAGCTTGGTCACTTTGACATTATCCAGAGTCAATCTTGTTGTCTTAGATATAAATGTGTAAATTATGCAATTGATCTTCTCCTTAGTGATTATGGCGATGATAAAAGAATTGATGTTCCTAATAATATGCAATGATAATGTGGTTTGCGTCTATTTAGACCTCCCATTTCAAAGTAACTTGTCTAATATACTGATTTAAATGGTGATTTTTTTTTGTGTTGTTCCTAATTGATGCCTTTTAGTATATGAAACCAATTACCTTAGGAAGGCTATTGTTCAACAAGAGAAATCTAAATATGGATATAAATAAGTGTTAGTTAAAAAATTCGTTTCTTCTAGAATAATTTTAAATTAAGACTCTATACCCTAAATAAAACCAAATCAATCAAACAACAATTGAGAAAACTAGCAAATAGTTTCCATATGAATTTTGAGATGAAGGTACAACTCCATTCTTAAGATATTTTTTTTTATCTTTCCAAAATGAACAAATGAAGTTGGGGTATATTTTTGACCTAAAAGTAGTAAAAGAACAAACATTTGCACATTACTATGAGACAAACATGAAAAGAAAAGAACCAGAAATTAATCTCTAAAAATCTACTTCAAGGAATAAAAACTACTCCAAAACAAGGTGTTTACTCAAAGGTAAACAACAACAACAACAACAACAACATGCATATACCTCTTATAATCTTAAATATATATCGAACTCTTAAGAAAAAGGAAAATTACTCATGAGAATACTAGTACCATAAAGAACACAATATCCATTGCATGAAATTATAGTTCCTTAACGTATACGAGCATTAAGTCATGATATATAAACTTAAAATTGGTTCTTAAAAAAAAAGAATGTAATCGACCTCTAAAATATGATCGAGACTTCACTTGTGTCTCAAAGGACAAGGGGGACCAAAATTTTGTTGAGAATATAATTCTTCATTAGTAAGAAAGTGATTCTTTTAAAGAACCGTGGCTGACCATAATAAAATTTTAAATAACAACCATAAGACAAAGCTTCAATAGAGAAGTGGCATTAAAAAAATTGTGATCAAAGACGAAGTTGTCATAGTACAGTGTTCAAACTTGTAGGTTGGGTGGGCTATTGCTTCGATTGGAAAAGCTTTGAGGACACCTACGATTTCATCTATATTGATTTGGAATTCTAACTTTGGTTTGTCGGTCGTGGCAAAACCAAAGTTATCTTTTCTTCTCAGTTGACAGACAATGTCTTTGAATTCCTGATTTACCTGAGCAATCATTTTATTAGCTTCCTTAAAAAGCTTGTTTTGTTCTATGATATTATTTTAAAGATATTCACATTTCTAATCTATACTCTGAATCCACATGCTACATGTGTTATTTGAAGGGATTATGCATCTCATCATAGCCACATTGATGCCCATGTCGATGATCTCCTGTAGAAACTTCAAAGTTTCCATGATAAGGCCTCACCTTTGAAGATGTAGCAAGTACTTTCAATGTAATAGTTTCTTCATCAATATTGTAACAATCCAGTGATCCAGTTCATGTATATATTATTGGAGTGCCATGCTTCTTTGCCATAAAATGAAGAAAAGAATGTCAAATGATATCCAATATGGAAATAATGGACCTCTACATGTTCCACTACACAATACTCAATTTTTTTTTTATCAATATGGTAGACATTCTTTGAAGATCCTTGATAAATTTTGTTTGCAGTTGTGGCATAACGCCTTTAGGAATGATCACAAGGAATTGCACAAATCTATATTAGCTCAAATTGTAGATCTTATAGTGATTCCAAGGGTCAATCTTTTGTGATATCCCACCATTGGTTTAAATATATGCAATTTTTTTTAAAATAAAATTCCAATTTTTTCTGATTTTCTGATTTTTTTTTGTGTGTTTTTTAAAAATACAATGAAAAATAATTAGGAATAATTTCTAAAAGCTAACGAATAAATGACTAAAAAAACTTAGACTTTTCAATTGCAAGAAATGTAATTTTTGAACATACTCAAATTTCAATGCTTCATTTTGGTTAATATACATTAGCACATGATAATTGCAAATTTTATCAATCTTTAGCAACAAAAATCAACATCTCAATAATTTTTGAAGTGGAGTGATACTCAGATTTTCTTGTAATGCCTTGGAGTACCAGGCATCCCAAGCCCATTGCCTAACTAGAAATTGATAATTTGCCTATGAAAGGCCTATTGCTAGTTAAGGTTGTACAATTTAATTTTATGGTGAATTTCTAATCTAAATCTACTCTGTGAACTCACACTACTCCTTGGGATAATAAACTTGTAGATGTACCATTCTAAATTGTAAGCACCTAATTAGTGTACAATTTAAGGACTATTTTGCACCCATTTTAGTGTGCTTTCTATAGCATGACCTCATATGATAATTAATGGACACCTAAATTAAAATATGGGTCCTTCATCTCAATCTTGTTTAAAATCGAGGTAAGTCATTATTTCTAAGTGTGCTCCTCTATTTTTTCCTCCAATCCCATAATTAATTTCATCACCTACACTCTATATCACTATTTATGGTCTTTGAGTTATGTCTCGATCTTAGAATTAGGTGTACCTAATACTCCTTCATCTACCATATCTCCCTGACACTCTGACACCCAGTTCAAATTTGGGTTGATTTTCTAGTGGGAAATTAGGTCATGTGGTCGGCCTGCTTGAGTTTTAACCCCTAAAATATTGTGAGAGAGATATAAACACCATATCTCTCCTTATTTTGGTATCCATTATCATAGTCAAGCATTCAACATTGAAGATCAATCATTCATAATCAAGTTATCAAGTGCAAAGAAGCAAATCATTTTCAAAGATATCAAGTAACAAATTCCAAGAATTCAAGATCTAGCATTCTTCTCAAGCATTCAAGGTGTTTATCTCCATTGATCTAACTTATTTCCCCCATTGGAGGGCAGGCAAAGGATTTTTCTATCAAGGAAGGAGATACACATTCATCCAAGTCTTATTTCTCTTCTTCTCAATCAAACATTGTGACAAATTACAACATCCATTCTATGAAGTTTTTTCTTTCATGATTTCCTTTTGGGATTTGGTGTTAAGTTAAAGTTATTGCATCAACATACTTGATCTCATTCAAAGAAGGATTTGTGTTGCCAAGGTATGATATACTTCATATACTAGATCTAGCCTCTGCTACATGATAACATGCTTTCCTTTATTTTCATTTCATTTCAAGATTGATTCTTAAACAGCGTTTTGACTGAGGTCAACCCTTTTATCTAACCTTTTTCCCCATTTTTCTATGCAGGAATAGGTTACAAAGCTACTGAAACTTTTTCAGACATGTCGGGAGCTTTCAAAGCATCCCTAGAAGTTTGAGGAAAAAACCCAACTAATAGAATTTTTCAAACATTTTGTTCCTGGGTATAGAATGTTTCAAATGTTCTATACCTCCCAGAAACAACTAAAATTTGGTTTGCAAACACATTACAACTTTCGGGTTTCAGATTAACAATTATATATATTTCAAGGATTTTGTCTATTTGATATTTAGATATGAGGAACCATATCTCCTATTTCGATTTCAGATGCATATAGATCCTCCCTAATCTATATTTCTCATCTCCTTATAATTTGCCCTTCTACACTTCACATATTTAGTGAAGGACCATTGGCCCGTTTAGCATTTGGGACCTTCCTAGCCTATTGGACATCTCCCTTCTAAATGTGCAAGTTTGAAATGTAGAAGTGATCAACCTTTTTCCATTGCTTCCCTTTTCCTACTGGACAATAAACAAGAATGGTACACTCTCTCTAGGGATGGTACAACTAGAATAGTAAATGATCTTGTCTTCAATCACTGCCTCTCAAATAATAAATCAACATTTAACCCTATCAAATTTACCCTCTAGGAAATCTAAAAATGAATACATGAAATGAAATGATCAACAACTATAACATAACAGAATATAGGTAGAACCAGGCTACTACAAATCCATAGAAATACACTACTGAATAAAACACAATGTCAACACAAAACACTTGCTTATTCTTTTCAAATAACACAAATCTGAAAATGTAGTCATAATATATTTCAAAATTTGAAATACAGGCAACCATGAAAAGTCTATTTTTCAATAGTAGTATCAAATTCAATCAATATCTGTTACCCAATTTCTAAAACTACCACACCAAAATTAAAGTAATTTTTTTATGATCAGTTTTTCCGAACCCCTTTTTCAGTTTTCAGTATCAATACTTATAGTTTTAAAACACCGAGAGGTCTCCCTGAAAACATGACCTCTCGGGTAATTAGTTATAAAATGAAACTAGAATAAAAAGGACAGCTGTCCTTAAGAGTTTTGCATGCAAATTAAAGAGAAACTAAAAGTCTAAATCAGGCTCTTTTTCCATGACGCGCTCCTCACTCCCCGCTGTATTTCCATCTTCTTCGGCAACAAACTGGGTGGGCTTCCGCTCCTTGTATGCTTGGATCATCTCTTTTGTGACCTGCAGATGTGGGACTTTTGAGTTCACGATTTGAGCCATAGAGGCCTCTTTACTCCATTTTAGTTTCTTTATCTTTTCCATTAGCCCATGTAGTTGGTCAATGCAAAGGTACATCATCGATTCGATCCTCACCATTTGCATGAGTTCTGTGGCCTTACGATTATCTTTGTCTTTGATTATTTTCATGGCTGAATCGAAGGCTTCTAGGGCTCCTTTTAGTTCCATTTCTTCGTAAGTTGTTGGGTAGGAGTAGGTGAAATTGATAACTTTCAATTCATTCAGAGTGGCTTTCTGAATCTATTTTTCTTCAGCCTCACACACCTTTGTCTTAGTGATGGTATTTCTAATAGTAGAAATCCTCCAGCTTATATTATTTCTGAGAACGAAGAAGACTGACTCCTTAGTAGACTTTAGTGATCTTTCCATGCAGAACTTACTGAAGCAGTATCTGTCTATTTCAAAGATTTTACTCATCGCAGAGACCCATTTTTCTTCTTCCCCATCCCAAACATGTCGCTGAGTCTGTAACTCCCCTATTATAGCCTCGGTATCATGGAGGACCACATGTGAGTCCCTGATGTATTGGTGACCACTATTTACTATCTGAGCCATCCATTTGTCAACAGAAGAAACTAAAACCCGGCCATGCTGAACTTGATTCAGTAGATTTTTACTTTCTACTGAATTCGGATTAAATATTTGGGGGGGTTGGCTTAAAGGCGTGGCGTCAAAACTGCAAAAGGCATTGATAAACTGGGATGATAACACTATGGTGTGCTCCATTTATTTTTTCTCCTTATTGTCCTACCAAGACGTCATTAGCATTTGTTGGGCACTTTCTTTAAACAAATGATTTTTACCCACGCTGTCCATAGTTCCTAGCTCAATCTTAGTTACCTCAAAATCCTCTGCTGCAACTTCCTATTTTTCTTCTTTTGGCCTGTATGTGGCTACTTCAGCAGTCCATTTCCCTGTCTTCGTATCAGCAAACATCTGACCCGTGCTCTTGACCTTTTTAGTCTTAGGAGTCCTCTGAACATATTTACTCACAATGTCCTGCACTGGGATAGAAACGAGAACCAGACTTCGTTTCTTGTTTACATATGTGGTCAGCCATTTTGGCGTCATACTTGCTGCAACCGATTGCTCAGTTGTCTTTGCAGGTGTATCCATCATATCCAGTGTCACGTCATCCAGATCAAAAAGATCTTTTCCCACATGTTCATCTTCTCCAATTTGGTGTAACATAAAAATAATTTAGATTGTGGATTGAGTGATGATATGTTATGTTACCAAAATGTAAAGGAGAGAATTGTGGTTTAAGAGGGTTTGAATTGTTAATTTTTATTTGTGTTGATTGTATATTGCAATTGTGATTGTGATTAAGGGAAGATAAGATGCTCCTTTCTTTCACCCTCAAATACACAAATAGGAGATCCAATTTTGATCAACCCCAAAGGGTTAATACACAAATGAATCCAATATTTGGAAAGAGACTAAGAAAGGGGATCTTAAATTCTGTAAATTGATTGATTAATATGATTAATGACAGTAATTGAAAAGAATAGGAGAAATTACCAACCTTCTAAAGTGGCAGATCAAAGATTGCTATTTTCTGAGATCTATAGACTGTTTCTGGAGATGCTGACAGTTGATACCAAACTGGAACAGAGAGACGGACAAAACCCAGAAATATTTTTTTGTTCTGATGTTGTCTTATGAAAAAGGTCGACCTTGTACCACTTTTTCCAACTCGATCTGCTCAACTCCGAAAGTGTCCCTGTTCGCACAGTCTGAAAGAAATCCGAAAAGGGTATCCAGATTTGGCCTCAGATTTACAGTCTCGAACCTGTACCTACAAGAAAAATGTTTTTTTGTTGTTGGGGAGGGGTTTGCCTTAGTCAAACCCCGATTTAGGAATTAACCTTGAAATCAATAAAGTATGGAAAGCTAACAAGTAGTAGAATTGAATCTAATAGTGAAGCT